>JAHWFP010079186.1:24157-42067 GCA_023313725.1 Lithobius niger
GTTGAAGGAGGAGCGTAGAGAGGAGGACCCCATATTTCACGACCCTCGTTTGCTTGTTGGCTAGGACGAAGCCGGAGCGGCGCGATTTCGGTCGTTGTAACGAGGGGCATCTGGCTTGTTGATAAAGGGCACGTCGACCTCGTTGGAATCGAGTAAAAGCGGTTGGAGCGAGTGAGGTCTGATCTAGGTTCGGGATCGCCAAGCCAAACTGAGGATAAAGAGTAGGGGTGGGGGAGGTGGAACGGGGCATTCTGTTGCATGAACTTAAACTGAACCCCAAACTGAACTTATAATGATGAAGCAGTTCGTTCGTCGGTTGCCAGAGGGCAGGTCCGACCTCGACGACACACCAAAGTTGCTACCCGTCATCGCCAGACGTCTCAGCTCTTGCTTCTTTTTTAACTAGAGGCGGGAATTTTTTCATAGAGCATATTTTATTTCAAATCAACGTTCCCTACCACGAATCTCTCACCGTGTCGCGTCCGATTGGGGGATTAGGAGGGGGGGGGGGGTTTCTTAAAACTGGATCTGTAAACATAATCGTTACTCTCTCGACATCATTCGTTTTAGCATAAATGTAGGCCGATAATACTAGCTGAAGTTTTCATTAAAATCGTTTCAACATCTTAGAACAATTAACGATAATTAGCACAACAATAACAGCAGATATTAGGCCCTACACGCGAAAAATGGAGAAGTTTTTAACAAATTTGTTGTGGAACCGAAACAAAAACTGTATAGGTACAGTACTGTCACATTTCACATGGGTTAAGCGACATTTTATAGTGTGGAATTTAACATTTGACATATGGGATTTAAATTTAAAATTTGGGATTTGTCATTTGAGTCTTCAAGGTTATAAAGAAAAGTGAAGATTCAAACGATTGATGTATGACTTGAATTTTTGTCCATTAATTATCTTCAACAATTAATTAAAAAAATGTGACGCACGTGCTTTAAGATGTCGTCTTACGTCTTTTATCTGTAGCCTACGTTAATTTCTGATTAATTTATTAAAATTATTGTTGTCGGAATGTGTGATTAATTTTGATGTTGAGTTGAAAATCCCCGAAACGGCTTGCCCAATTTTATCGATTTTTGTGATTTTTAAGGTAAAATCTAAGGTAAGGTAATTGGGCATATACTAATTTCATACTGCTAAATTCGTCTCTCGCCGCGTGTGCGCTGGTCAAGGCTAAATCAGGCTAATCCAAGACAGCATGTTTCGGATTTCATATTTAAATAGTCTTATAGGAACTTTTTTTTCCAATTACATGTTTCACTCGCTGCGGTTAAACATATAACGTCAGCAATCGCAACTAATAAATTCCTTCCGATTATGAATGCATCGTTAAATTCTCTATTGTTAAATTTTGAAAGAATATTTTGATTCGGCGAAACGGGATTCTTCATAACGGGAAACCACCGTTCATCCCATACAACCACGGGGGGGGCGCCCCCGAGTGGTGCAGTTCTTATCCCACAACAAAAGCTTTGCGTAAGGGGGGGCTGCACGAGGACGAAGACGAATCTAGTAGTGTGAAATGAGTGGCTGCATGTGGAAAATTTGAAACAACCCAAACAGTGGGATCAAAGTTATCGTAGAAGACAAACAGACAGTGAGAATCTCCTTTGTCTGCTTCGCACCGCACTAAAAAGTGATGGACTAGTTTTAAGTCGTTCTGAAAGTCTTATTTTCTAATGGAGTGGGACAGTTTTGCTCATGCCACTCTTTGACTTGCTACAATCGACAAGGACATAACTACTGTCTGAAGTAGATCCAAATAGTATAAATAAACGAGAAAGTATGAATAGAAAAGCTATGTTTGTATTAGAACTGTGGGGCTATTTTCAAACTTCATAACTGGGTGTTACAAGCCGACGCGTCTCATGCTACTTCACGACACAGACGGAACATACTTTCCGGTTCCAGCAACTCACACCCCAACCGATCTTTTACAAAAACCACCAACTTCATTCCCTTAAACAACCCCCTCTCCCCTCCTCCACCCCGGAACATCAACACCAGTCTGGATTTTGTTGGAACCGGATTGAACGCCCTACAGTCGACGTGACGGCGCAGTTCCCCCTACACGTCTGCCCACAAGAAACTTGCGCGCACAGATCTATAGACTATATACTAAAAAAAGTTGACCTGACGTTATTTTTTGTCACTTAATACACGAGTGAGGCCGACAGATACTAGCCAGGTAACGACCGTTTTTTCACCCCTGAGAAGAAAACTGAGACTGGGTAACCCCGGGGGAGGAGGAGGGGGGGGGGGGGGATGGCTGCGGTTCCGCGAATATGCTCACTACCAACCCCAAAATATCTTAGGCTTTTTTGATTACGTGCACTTAAGATAATTTGAGCATGCAACTTAGTTTTCTGTACACGCAAATTAAAACACGAAAACGTAGTGTCATCCTATGTGTGCTGCAATAAGAGTGTTTTAATGTTAAACAGAAAAAGAAATGTCCTTTGATCTTGTTAATCAACTCTAAAACTGGATGTTGATTTTCCAGGAAAAGCGTTTCAACATCTTCATATCCTTAATGAAAATTAGCAGAAAAATAGCACATATTGTATACAAATGTAAAGAAGTTTTTAACATATCTTTAAAAAATTGGAACAGAACTGGAGAACTGTTTGCATCCTGAATCCAAAACGAAATTTGTTTCATTTGGCATTCAGAACTCAGTTATTTAAACTTGTCGGCTGCATCCAAAACGTGTCCTGAAAACTTTTGCCCCTACATGAACTATTTAGTCCGTCGTAATTTTTTAATTCATTGCATTCCAAGTAAGCATTACACATAAAATCATTACTGTTTTAGTGCTTGAAATTATTTATAAGTTTTGAGGACGAAGCCCTTGACTATATTTTATTTATTTAGTAAAATGGAAACTTTTTTTTCTTTTAAATACTAGTCTGAAGCCAGTTTCAGAATTATCGGCTATAATACCACGAGTGCTTCTCTGAAATCGATAATTTGTGCGTTTTGCACGAAACTCCTTTTCAGATTTAATTTCCGAGACCGAAGGTTCGAAAGGAGTTGAGTGCTAAAACGCACAAATTATAAATTTCATAGAAGAACGAGTGGAATTCAGTTAGAGAATTTTTGTTTTTCTTTCCGCAAAGCGATTCTCCGAAGTGATTTCGTTTTAGGGTTTCACTTTCGATTTGCAGGGGAATTCTTATACGTAATATCCCAAGAGCTAAGGAAATTATCGATAATTTTTTCAACTCGAGTGTTTTGGCCCCTATAAACTCACGAGTGCTATTTAGGCAGACACTACGCACTCGGGAAATTATCTGCCAATAAATAGCACGAGTGAGTTTAATGGGCCAAAACACGAGTGTTGAAAAAAATTTGATAATTTCCAATAGCTCGTGGGGTATTTAGTTAAAGAATTTCACGTCATATTTCAGTATCCAGCACTCTAAATTTCGTATGCAACATTTAAAAATTTTATAAAAGCCGCGCTGCCGTCCAAATATCGGCGCGCCGATTGGCACTACGGCCGCCAGGAATAAAATTGATATGCGCCGGCGCTGAAGAATTTTTCATTGTCGCACACCTCCAAACTTTTTAGTTTAAACAATTCCGTAATAATAAATTAATAAATGCAGTACATAATTTTATTTTTTCTAAAATTGCAAGAGTAAATAAAAAAAAACAACAACAATCAAATACGGACTGTAGTGGAGCGTAATAAATTTCAAAACGGTGTTCAGAATTTGTTGCTAGGTTACGTTGACGTTAGGCCTAACGACACAGGCGGATTAACGAGTTTTGCCACCGGCTTCTACGTGTGATTGCAGGCGTTGCTAGGTTAAGGAAATGAACGACGCAGTGCGTATTTCGAAAGAAAGGCCTTCCGGACTGTAACTGATAGGAAAATACATACTTTTATTTGAAATGAAATTCAACAAACGTATCGTAACGTGTCAACTGTGTAACGTTTCAAGCGAGTGACTGCCAAAAGCGTATCAACTTCAGAAAGCGCTCGCCATGTTTTGCACGGTTTAGCATTACGCTGCGTCGACCAATGAAAGCTGCAGGATATTGCCTAACTGATTTAGTTTTAAATTTAGCCAATCAACATCGACTTACAGTGATAATCACGCAGTAGCTTTTGAAAGCTACTGCGTGATTATCACTGTTAAGTTGGTTGTGATTGGGCGGATTTAGTACACGATCAAGTAAGCAAATTTCGGTCAGGGAAATTCTCTGTGTAATTCCGTTTCGCTTTCGATTTGCCGGGGTCTTTTCAGTGTAAGTCGATCATGGTCCTCGTTTTGCGGAAAGAAAACAAAAATTCTCACATTAATTCCACAGCTATATAAGCAAACGTCTGACATGCCTAAGTCTCACTTTATTCCAGCATTACATGTAAGTTGCTGTTTACCCTTTTGTTTATTAAATTTGCGTTTGCCGCAACGATAATAATAACGTTTATTCAGAAACACACAAAATGCGCGAAATTCATACTGAACTTGTATGTCTAAGTTACACATTTTTCATAATAAAATATTATGACAATTAAAAAAAAAAATATGCCTAAAAAATCTCAGTATGTACAAATTTACAGTGTTTAAAAAGTGCTGCCTAGAAGCAGTTAAAAAAAATAATAACAACATCACGTTAAAAATTCATAATGTTAAAATTAAACTTTTTAACACTCGTTTAACTCTATAAATAGTCTGTATATTTCTTAGCTCATTTGGAAGTTTATATGATAATGTCCATTTACGATAAGAATTAGTCCAAGGTGGCATTTTTAACCAACCTTTATTCTTTCGTACATTTCTATTTATAGGTGGTTTAAACTAATAATAAGCGAACTTCGCAACATCATGTATGAACATATTCATTCCATTTTTGCATACATTTTCTACCATTAAACCATTAATGAGACATTCATCAAGTCTAAAAACAACCAGAAAGAACCAGTTAGGTAAAATTAAATTAAATACAGGCTATAAAATTTAAAACCTGGAAACACTAACGTTCTAACAGCTAACGTGGAGCTAAAAAGAACTTGTTTTCATCATGCCATCAAGTACCTATTACTTTTCAACTCTGCGTTTTCTGTCAGAATTTAAGTATTCTCTGGTTTGTTTCATATTTTTACCCATACTCATTGCTGGTCCTTTTCAGAACTTTTTTAGGCCTAAGAGAGGTTTAATGGCCAAAATTAATTAAATAATGTGCAGATGTAATGTTGCATGAGTTCATGGCCCTCTTTTTTTTAAAGACCTTCCATGCAAATTATATCCAAGATTTCATGATTTGTGATTTGTGATGAAAGAGTTAAACTTTCGAACACGTTGAACCTTAATTAAGCACTTTTCATAACATACACTTTCCTTTTAGTTTTAATCGTATTTGCAGATCACATACCGTTCTAGAATTGTGCAACTTTTAACTTGGTAGCTAATATTCTCAACCTTATAATGTAAGTGTCGTAATCTTTTAGTTTCTTGTGCTGTGCTGGCAAGTGTGCTATTTCTTGCTCAAGGGGTGCTTTTCTGTGTTTTACAGCAAAACTAAAAATTCAGTGAAGGTTACTCCGATAATAAAAATGACAAGGATAGATGGTAGCCTATACTATTATCAGGTGCACAAATCCGCAAACTTTGTTAAACCTACTACTTTACTGAAAATAATAATGATCTAATTGTTTTGTTATAATTCAGCTGCTATAATTCTTGTAAAACGTCTAATGAGCGAATTTCGTATAATTGTATCAATGGTTTAAAACTGGCTATGCCTGTATGAGAATGAGAGTTACCGAGTATTTGGCTCTCTTTAGTGGGGCAGATAACCCAGTTTGGGTTCGGCTCATAAAAGGACAAAAAACAAAAACGGAATATTTTTCTTCAGCTGTCCTTGATGACGTGTTTGAAAGCCATAGGTAAAATAAGTGCATGCATTTTGATAGAGACAGGAAAAGCAACGTAACAGCCAAATACATCCGTTTGCTTAGTTGAAGTATTAAATAAATCTACACGTGTAACGGCAACTCTTGCAGGAAGGGGATTGTGTGGCCTGTATTTTGTGTACTCTGAAGGTAGTGTTGTAAGCAATGTACCAGAAACACCTGACTATAAAGCCGTTGTATGTACAAGCGAGTGTATATGTGTAATTGGTGTGTGGAATTGAACTTGAACTTTTTTAACTTTTTTTTTACAAAATTTGCCGCCCCTCTGATTTTGCCCTGGGCTATAGAATAGCTTCCTAAGACCCCTTGTAAATACGCTCCTGTCTCACAGAAACTTAAAAAATAAACCTGGGAGTATCCATATTGTAAATCTGGCTTTGTATTCCGCCGCTTGAGACAAGGTCGTCTGGTAGAGATGCTGCAAATTTCGCTTTCTGGCTCTATGTCAGTTGACTTAACAGCGCTGTTGACTTATCAGTTGTAGACGGTTTTCCCAAAGCATTGCTAGCTATAAGCATTAACTTCCCGCGCAGAAGAGGCGTGAAGCTAGGAGGCAAGATACGCAATTTCTACCACAGTCGGCATTGGCCTTAGAAACAAAACGCTTTCTTCACTGACTTGAGGGTAATTTAAACGCTAATGCTTTCGGAACTGCCGCGTGCTTGGACTAATCACAGCATAAGCGATATTTCCCACACATATTCATTAGGTAAAAATCTGCAGGATAATTTTTAATGTACGTTTTCCGCAAATGGTCACTAGTTCGACAATTGGCCGCATGGGATCAGGACTGAGTACGAGCGGTGTAGCATTATGTTAGAGACTCCTTTACGCCGCTCCTGTTTGTTATAATTTCCATAAGCTAAACCAATTAAATCCGAAAACATCAGACGAGGGTTTGGTAGTGTAAAAAACAATCCTTGGACCACTGTATTCCCTCCAAACATGCAATTTACCTATTAAAATGCGTGTTTGGAGTGAATCCCGTGGTCCAAGGATTGTTTTTTGCAATTAAATCCGTTTTTCCTGAATCAAAAACACTATCAATTAATGGGCCAACTTGAGGGATGGGGGGGAGGGGGGGAGGATTAGGTTGCAATGGTGAGTACCCATGTCGCCGAAAATTTTTCTCGTGTTCCCTGAATAATATTTGGCGATAGGGGAATTCCCGTTTCGCCGATCAAAATGGCTACACCAGTCAGAGTTCTTAGAGGCATAAAAAGAGTGGCGCAAACAGTGTCTTTAATAAATGTAATTTTTTTAACGATATTGTTTCCCCCCCCCCCTTATTTTTTTATTTAAGAAAAAGTAATTTCTTTGATTTAAATTTTCATAGCTTAATTAAACAATTAAATTGATCTAGATACACGCTAGTGAGTCGCGCCAAATTAGACAACAATCATCACAACAAACATCACATCAATTCAATTATCGAGGTTGTAAACCATTGTAGCGCGACGCCATAGCGTCAGTGTCTTATATCCTGCAGCATAGTTGGGCATATTTCAGGTACTTGGATAAAAATAATAATGCGGTACAAAAGCTAAAATTGTGTTGAAATCGAGAGCAATGACCACCTAACAAAAATTAACTCGTGTAGAAATGCTTTCAATGCAAAATCTGATCCTCAATAACGTTGCAAATGTGTAACTAGCTAGCTAGCTAATTCTAGTCCGCTCATCCCCATATTAATTTCCATAGGGTGATTATTCATCGATACCGATATAACGAGAAGGTTTCCAGCTATGAAATTGGACGAATGGCTACAGTACGATACGAACTGCGTACCTTTTATGGTTTGGAGCCTTAGGGTTGTAACGAGGATGGCGTGGGATGGCGCGTAAGTACGAAAATATTGTTATAACCATTGTTAGTATTGTCGGCATCGTCTCTCATTGAACGCCCAAAGTTCGGACAATAACAACGTTTATACTGACGTGCGTGCCTAGACACACACTAGTGTAGCACGATAAATCTAAACAACGTTGCCAAAGAAATTGTATTCACGTCCAATTCACGAAAAATAAACCAACTGTAAAATCAAAGCAAAATAAACAAAGCCAAAGACTGGTGAAGAGGCCACCAAGTTGAGAGTGGTACGGCCCTTCAAAGGAGTGATATCAACACACAAAAACCTATAAAGAGGTGACTAGGGTGAGAATGGTTCTGCCTCTAGGCAAAAGGTAGTAGCAAAGTGTTGAAAACCAATTTCTTGTTGACGTACCACTTTATTGCACATCTGCACGGTAGTGGAGTCGAGTCTAATACACAATTTAAAAAAAAGGACTGATATCATATCAAAAACCAAAACTGGTAAGAGGGGCCGCCAAGTTCCGAATGGTTCGGCCCTTCAAAGGGGTGATATCAACACACCAAGACACTCGCCAACTTAATCGCACCGAATAATACTTAGGACGTTAAATGGAAACGTCCATGTCCGAAAGTAGCAATGTTCTAGTTTTCTTTTAACCTTCGAACTATTAAGCGGTGCCATTAACTTGGCGAATGTTTTGGTGTGTTGATATCACTCCTTTGAAGGGCCGAACCATTCGGAACTTAGCGGCCCCTTTTACCAGTTTTGATTTTTGATATATTTTCATCTTGTAGGATTGTTGCCAATTTAAATTTGAATTCATATTATAAATTGTACCTCGGTTTCCAGTCTATTTACTGACCTGAACGTACTCAAGAAACTACCTTTAATTGTTTCAGTTCATAGACATAACAGCTTGTGCCCGTTTTTTTTTTTCCAATTGAATATGTTTACTTTTTCGTTTGTTCACATTTTCACTTGAAAATATATTTTTAAGCCTAATAGTTATTGAACGCAAAAATGTACTTCCAAAATAACAATAGTTCATTTACGGAGGGGGGGAGGGGGCAAAAAATTACCATCTCTTGTCCCTTAAATATTTTAATGGCCCGGCCCTGTACAGTGTATACGACATTATACCACATTTCGTAAAGCATTGATGCTGTAGAATTGAAATAAAAAGAATACGTTTTGCCGCTATTTATCGAAGAAAATAAAGATTTTTTTTTTAACGCGACGAAACTCTTTAACTTGCATGATTTTCGCTGATGGTTAATTTCAAATTTACTTTTACATTATTTAGAGCGATTCGTGTTTATATGGAACTACCCATCAGCGACTGGAAAACACTCCTCAGGTAACAGGCTACTGGAAAATAATTTCTGTAACGAATCCTGCGTGAGAAATAGGCTTTGAAAGTTTTTCAAAAGTAATTGAGATAATGCTCGTTTTAAATCTTGGAGAACTGTAATAAACAGTACAAAAAACCGCTTAACAGATGATTTCCTGTGAGCCATTGCACTTAAAGTTGCATTTTAAGCCACTGTCAAGTTATTTTTAAGTTACTGTAAATTATACCTTAACTTTCAGGCATAAATTGCTTTCAGGTTGATGTGATGGTGGTTAATTCGGAATCACTGATAGCTACTAATTATGAAACAAAATTACGTTACTTAATTCAATAGTCACTTCAAATCTGTGATAGGCATATACTTGAAGCGTAGTAGTCTAGGCGAAGCTTCAGTTTAATACATTCCTCCTAATACATATCATAGAAAATACGTTAAAAATGTTACATATCAGTATTGAGCAGTACCTGTAACATTTATACAATAAGTAGAGGACGGAAGGCCACATGGGCTCCGTTAATATCCATAAATACATATGCAAACCTATATTTGAATCCAACAGGCAACGGAAACAGGTTTTCAGTATTTATTTATAGACAGTTTTAGTATTGGTGGTGTTCGATACATTCTAGTCCTTGAGATATGACGTTTCTGCGGTACGGCAACAATAATATATTACTTCCTACAAAATTAACGGAAAAACGAAGTTTGTGTAGGGGTGTTTTTCCATGTCTTGTAAGTGGGTTGCATTTCTACTTCGGGATTTAGGAGTTTATATTTGATTTAGTCTTTTCATACCTTCTCACTACATTGGAGCATCCTGCGCAAAATAGCATTTGCAACATTTATATAGGTTAGAATGACTGTAGTACAACCGTTTTTCACGAGGGAAAGAATAGGAAAATTAATGCCTTTGCAACACTTATACGCGTCTGAAGTAATGTTGCAAAATGAGTTAGACAGGATAGCCAACCGGGAGGAATGTACCTTTAATTCAATTAGTACTGTTCAGAACTTATCGATACAGCATAAATTTGATTCAGATGACGCAAAGATCAAAGAAATAAATTTAAAAATAAGTTGTTTTGTGAGAATATTATTTGCATAGAGTCTTTCTTTCCTTTGCTTGAAGACTCCTCCCGGATAGGAATGGGGCTGAAACATTGTTATTAAAATGATATTATTGAAGTGGTTATAATGTAACATCCCAAGTCCGGCTGGTGTGTTGTGGTTTTTCAAACAATTACAAATAATTGAGAAAGCAAGATAACATCCGCGAAACCAGGCTAAGTTACCTGGAAATTTGAAATTTGAAATTTGTTTATTAGAGCCTCAGCCCAAAGCTATGCGCTAAGTTACCTGGAGCCTCTAAATCTAACAATACTTCATCACAAAAACTAGATATTTTTTAAACAATCGTCCTGTTAAGTTTATTTTTTTGCTTTGTTCGCACCCTGACGAAGTAATTTCGTTGTGTGAACAGACAATAACTCTGTAACACTCAATACTCCCATCGAGGAAGCGTAGCATGAAACAATCGCAATATTTTTTTTTATCTGGTTTTCATTTCGAATACTGCCAGCCTATGAAAAAAAGGGAGAGTCCAGTTTTAGCCCCAATCTAGGGGGGAGGGACTTTGGTTTATATCTACCACCGGCACATTCATCCACTAGCAGTAAACCCTTTCCTTCCCTGTTGTTCCTAATCTGGGTAAGAATTGGTCTTTCCATTCGCTGCTGTGCAGGGAAGCTGCTCGTGTTTCTTTACTTAAATTTCTTATCAGCGAAATTGTCATAAAATGTCATGTATGTGAGGCGCGCTATAGTGTTCTTTTCCCATTCTTCATAGCCTATTATCCACCTACTTTGCGATTCAGAAGAATACGGTTTGGGCTCAACAAATCGAGATTTATAAATAGACTTTCCCACGACGCTGCCCACCCCCTCCCCCTAAACTTAATGGTTAGGCCCCTATTGCGTGCACAGCGTATCTTGAGTCTTGGAGGAATTTTATGAGCGGCTACGTCTTCCTGGAGGAAGCGGCTTTCATTGACGGCCGCCATTGTTTTTGTAACCATCTAGGATATCAACAAGGCACTCTGCTACCAAAAATATACAATCGATTATCTGTGTTCGTTTTGGGGTGAGATCATCATTGACATTTTCTAGGACTCTTACACGTACAAGAGCAACGATGTGGTGTGTAACATAACCTTCGTTTCTTGATTGTCTGCGTGTCACAAACAACCCCGTAATCTGTCTTGTATTTAATTTAATTCTCGAAACGTGCAGGTGCAACTTTAAGAGGTAAATTGGTTAGCCTGCCGAGCAGAAAATATTCCGCAGATCTCCTGCCAATAATTTGCAAGCTGGCTGGTCCCGGTTCCGTGTGCTGCAGTTGGACAAATGCAGACTTGACGCATAATTTATAGCCTACAAAAAGTAGCCATAACGACTTTTAGGCTGAGCCGAAGCTTCTGTGACATATGGCAGTAACAGACGAGTTTGAGTCGTTAAATGATAACAGCAGCAGGAGAGTCTGCAAAATGGTCAACTTAAATTTAACCAACTCTTTGAATGTTAGGATACATTTGCATTGCAGGTTCAAAGTCACAAAGCATTCTCAAATCGTTCATTCTTTGTTATGAAGCATTATACGATGCTGCACAAATTGTTCGCCTTATTATTTATTTTGTAACAAGGAAAATAAGTGCTGCATTTAGGTGAATTTTTATGGTTATAGATCTACTCTTGTTATTAAATGTATGCAATTTCTGTATTTGTGTGTGAGTTTATTTGTATTCTAGCTCATCCTGTAAACTACAGCACTGCATCTGAAAGGAAAAAAAAAACACGCGCAAATTGTAAAAAAAATCAAATATGCTTTCCCATTTCCGTCCATGCTTCTAGGTTAAGCAGTTTGTTTGTATGGGAGAAGTGAAAAAACTACATGCATTTATCAACTCAAAGGAAATACTGATCGATGGATGAAATACGTTTTTGCACTAAGTGGTTCGAACAAATCCCGCACAGCCCTAGTAAGAGCACACACTCTATGGTGGGATTCCATCTAGCGACCACTCGGTTTGGAGGCCAAAACTCTGACCATGCTCGGCTGATCGGGGTCCCCGAGGATTCCTCACAATTTTTCACTTAGGAGTTTAAAATCACCGTGCTCTTTGTAGGGTAAAGGACGAAAAGTGAGTTTCATGAGGGTGCCTTGAGAACCCGAGAAAAGCGAGCCAAGCACAGTCGAGTGTTCTGGGCAGTAGTTTCCGAGTCAGGAGGATGGGAGATCGAAACGCGTTGCTAACCTAAAAAAAACGACCTCTCTCGAGTACGTGCTGATATAACTTTTTATTTTATTACTGTCAGGCTTCTGGCCTAAGTCTTTCAGACCGTAAATGGAGTTTTATATCTTTGACATTTACATTCTTTTGTTATACAGTTATTTATTAGTCCTTATTTTTTTTTTTAAGCTTCTTGTTAGATAACAGTTGTTCAAACTGGCATTTGCTATTGCACATTTATGTACTTTTGCGGTTTGGCAAATAAAAAAGTTCTTCATAAAACCCGTGTTCTTTTTCTGTCGGCATTGTATCAGGAACGAAACATTGTTTGAATTCAAATGGATGACATTTATTAATTAAGTACGGCTTTTCAAAAACGTAAAAATTCACTGAAATTCCAAACCTGCGAAAATTAACGTTCAAATCACGTTGGGATTTTCTCCTTTACTCCAAGAGTAGACGCATCATTTTGTACTTGAGTTGGAATATACGAATGTGTAGCGCAAACGTGCGTGCTACGGACGTGAGTTGAACTTCCCCTTCGTTGTTGGGTCATGCATGATTCCGTTATGGACTAGCAGCGATGGATCAGATCGACGGTTGTATGTACGGCCCGGCTGCAGCTGCTTCCCCTCTCCCCCCTTCCCTCCACCTCGTACGCCTACTCCCCCTCTTCCAATGTCAACCCTCTTCTGAATATACAACAGAAACGAGTTCAGCCGACGAGGCCACAAGAAGGTCTACGTTCGAATCCCCGAATATCATTAATATCCAGTCAACAGACCTTTCTTCTTGGGTGGGAATATGCGAGATGAATTTGCACAAAATTATCTTCGAGTTGTCATGGTGTTTTTGTAATAACGATGTAGTGGGTGCAACCTTAGATGCGAGATTAGCAAGGAAATGTTTCTAGAGTTCGCTTTCGTGCAGCATAAACGTGTATATGCGTATTGAGGTTTAGCAGGAGATGAAACAGAGGCGAAACCGAAACCGTTCTTAAAAGAAGTGCAGTAAAAAAAAAAACGTGTAAGATAGGGGAAGGTACGACTTTGTCAAGGAACAATTCTCTACCTAACATATTAATATAGAACAGTAGCTGCAGTTGGTGTCTACCACTAGAGAATCAGATAGGGGAAGAGTTAAAAACAGAAATGTTGAAAAAACGCATAATTAAAAATTAGTGTAGGAGATAACCGAAGGGTGAGGTCTTTCAACTTCAGCAATCAAACCCAGCGTCTATTATTTTGTGTTCTGCATTCGGGTATGATTTACAAAGATTGCTGCAGGCTGCGAAAATACTCGAAAACACTAAACTTCACGAACACGGTTTGGATTTGGCCAAAATGTGTTAGGACATACACAAATCCGCAGTGGCCATATCGGTAATGTCCCGTATCGCTGCCACGCTCACGCTGCCGCGCTCGCTGCGGATAAACTTATAACATCAGAAACCATACCTAACCAAAAATTCCTACCCATTGAATATGCATTTTTAACTTCTCCATTGTTAAATTTGTAAAGAATATTCTGCTTCTGCGAAACGGAACTCTGCAAAACGGGAATCCCGTTTCGCAGAAAAGTCTTAACCGTTTTATTTTCTGCGAAACGTGATTCAGTGAAACGGGAAATCACCGCCATATCAGTATGGCAATGATCTGGTGAGGGAATAGTTCGCCAGTTCAAATTCGGGTCAAGTCACCCTAATGAAACATAAGTGCATAAAAATGGCTTAGGCTTATTCTCAACATTATTTCTCCTTTGTGATTTTCGCTGGTGGTTTATTTCCGACTTATCTTTCCATTATTTACATCGATTTTTGTCCACATAAATGTAAAGATGGCTTATATACGTTATTTTTTGTGTATATTTTCCTTATTCATTTATTTCCGACTTGCCAGAAATGACGTTTCACTCACTCTGTATACAACATAAGCCTAATGAACGAGGATCCACCATTTCCGAACATCGAAATGAAACATGGATAAGCTCAGCTGTAGAATCGTCGGAGCAAATTTTTGCAAAAAATTCGGCTGACCTTTCACGTCCGTCACAATCACATTTCTAATTTTCTTTTACCTGAACATCGCGGAATAATAGGCTAATGCAAATTTGAAAGCGACAGGGAATAATTAAACCATGCGCAATGGCAGTTTGCCGTGACGTCACCATGAGTCCGCCAATGACGAACGAGAACAACGGCTGTTTGGCCGTCTGATTGGACTAGCCCAGTCACGTGATATGCACGTCACAGCAAACAGCCATGGCGTGTGGTATAAACAATACCAACCAAAATAAAAAAAACAAATAAGAATGAATATTCAGATGATATCTGCGAATGTAAGAGAAAGTGCTAAATCAGCAACAGGGTGACTTATTATAGTCTGAAGAGTGGCAAAGCTGTATTCCAAGGATGCTTACGTAAATTAGAGCGCTTAATAAGGAATAATTGTTATCATCAAGTGCTATAGCTACAATTTAGGTAAATAATAAAAAAAATCAGGCTTGCGCCTACCAACTCGCAGGTTAGTTTGTGTCGTAATGCAACATGTTAGGCAGGGAAGCATCTCACTGCCAATTCGCTTCACTGCGTTACATTTTACACCTCTTTATAGCGGTTGTGTAACCGACTTATTTTGTACGTGAAAACTGTTTTCAACTCAGACACAGAAACGTCACATTATTTTCAAAGTTATATTTTTTAACACCTTCAGGCTTAGTTCTAAATAAAAATCATATTTATTTAATGATTTTCAGTCTTTTTTTTTTGGTTGGGGGGAGAGGGGTTGTTGTGGTTTAATGAGGCCTTCATCTTTCTAATGGATACTAATAAAAGGCATAGGTAATGACTTTGAACGAACTTGTCAATGTCAAATGTGACTGTCTTGCGCAAACGACCTCCTAACTATAATACTCTAAAAGCTAATCCAAGTTTCCTTTCGATTGGAGACGTTATACAGAAATAGTGGAACTTAGTCAATTATTTCGTTACACCCTGCATAAAGGAAGATATAACCTATAGTTGAATTTTCTATATACTGTTGGTATATACTGTTGAGTAATAATTAGTAATATAAGTTAGTAATAACTTATATTTTCTTTTTTTCTAGAATGATGTTGCAGACGATGACAACTTCCACCCAACAAAAGAAACGTACGTATTTCGCGAATATTTTCGTATTGCAAAGAAGCTTGAAAATAAACAATGCATGAAATACAATGCGTAGTGTTTGGTTGTTGGTTGTTTGTTTTCAGTACATAGCAAAAATAAAACATTGCGTATGTAGGCTAATGCTTGGTAACATTAGACGCGTTAAGCACGAATTTGAAATTTATGCCGTTATTGAATATACAAGAGGCTGAACGGAAGAAAGCTTGAAATAACTAGCAAAAAAGCAGTAAAGACTTAATTTTGTAGCCGGAGAGACCATTTTATAGAACCGCCAATTCTAACAGCCTTCACTCCCGCAATGGTCACCACCACGTTATAAAGGCCGATCGTTAAGAAGGAACGCAGTCCCGATCAGCTACTGACGAAGAAAAAAAAAAAAAGTTGTTTTAAATTTTTCTTTCATGTATACAGAATTTATATTTAAAATACTGGTCAATAATCGTGTTTTGGTCCGAATTGTCCATCGGTCCTGAAGTTTGTTCTATCACGTAGTTATATATTATCAAACTACGTGATGTACTCGACACAAAACGCTCCTGTCTGTCCCCAGCCTCGTTCCAGCCTAGGTCGCTGCGCATGCTCACAATTCCTTCCTGGCAGATTGAGCGGCGTCCATTTTGTAAGAGTCGGTAGAAAGTGGAGTGTTTTTGACGATGTGGTCGTTCGCTGCTTCAACTTGTATCCGACCTCAAAAATGACCAGCACTTTTCAAACTGAAGTTTAATGGTGGTTCTATGTAGTGTGCGCCACATTTTCGGATTTTGAATGCACACTATGGTAGTACCAACGTAACTGCGTAAGTAAGGCAACTAAGTATGCACAATGCGAATTTGCTGGAAGCACAATTGATTGGTTTGTGCTTTAGTTTGTTTCGCCTTCGTATAGGCCTTGTAATCATCCGATTTGTGCGTACCATACGCACACTATGCTTCCTCCACCACAATGAAACCAACAACAGAACCTCTAATACTTCATTTTTTTTCACATAAAAATGGTGATATCTGCCCAACACAGAACTTGTTAAGGAAGCCTGCCGAGTTTTCGTTGGTTGAACCTTGGACTAACAACTCTCTCCGAGATGGACGAATCAGCTACCTTCACCGCCATACATAGCCCGTGCGCCCGATACTGTTAGGAGACTGGCAGCGCGACCTTGCGTCATGGGAGATCGAAACTATTTCCGAAGGTTTTCCCGTTTAACTCTCGTTACTCGTGTGACAAGAGTGAGGTGGTCTAAGGTGACACGCCAGTGCGGATTTCGCGGTGGCGCTGCAATCACAGCTGCAGAAGGTCGGAACACACTCGAGCTAACAGGTAGCCGTACGTGAATCGTCCATCTCAAAGAGAGTTGTTAGTCCAAGGTTGGACGTTGTTGTTACCCACATTCTGTTATCCAATTAACTAAAGCATAATGCTTCAAGGTAACCTTGCTAAACTGATTTTACCAAAATGGAAATGAAAATTGAAAAGTGATATTGCAAGCAATTGTAAGATTTTAATTTTGCATTTGCATCGTTAGTCGGTAAATTAACATGGATTTAGATACCTTGGCAGGATTCCATAATTAAGTTGGTTTTACGTACATTTTATTGTTAAAAACATAGTTTCAGAAATACGGTAAAATGCGCAATATGCTTAGCAAAAGATCACAAAAATTTTTCAGAATCTATTAGAGATGTTCGAATTAAGGACTTAAAAAAATTCCAAACCATAACTGCAACAACTATAACACTATAGACACACGCGGGGGAAAAAGGTTGGACCTCATAGCTAGAAACGCTTAGAAGTGCTTAAAGAAAGTAACCGACGCCGCAATGCCTTTGTTCAGGATGGTTACTTACGTATTTAAGCATTCTGCACACAAAAACAAATATGAAACTAAGCACATTTAGTGGATACACAGACACATAAGAAAAAGAGCATTACCTTCAACTAGAGAATTTTTTTTTCGGAACAGACTTCCAAGGCAGCGGGATGACTCATGTGAATGTGACTGATCAGAAAGGGTCTGATGCAATGAGGTAGAGTGTCTGGGGGAACTGCTCTAAGCTCCCCCACGTGGGGTTTAGGATGGAGCCCTGGAAGTCCATTTAATTGCTGGTACTACAGTGACTTATTTAGCTCATCGAGCGTATATAGCCTACGTTTTGAAAAAAACTCTTAATCCTCCTAAATAGTGACCAACAAAAAATAATTTTTTTTTTCCTGGTAAAGTGGTCCGTACAAAGAAGTGTTAATTTGTTTCCAGCCCTTTTAACTATAGCATTGTAGGTGTAATTCTAAGTCGGAAACTGATCTGAATGTGGAGTATTGGTTTTGTGCACTATGGTGTCACATGTTTT
>JAHWFP010079187.1:0-30331 GCA_023313725.1 Lithobius niger
TAAAAATATCCCATAATAAAACGCAGTAGATGACACTCAAAAACTGAATGTCTCTCAACAGTAGGAATTCCAGTATGATTCATTTATAAGCACCGAATCACATATTGCACCTACTTTGAAAAGTAGCTTAGTACGCATTCTTTTAAACTACACGTGTCGTGTGAAGCATAAAGCATT
Source organism: Lithobius niger (assembly GCA_023313725.1). Classification (NCBI taxonomy): domain Eukaryota; kingdom Metazoa; phylum Arthropoda; class Chilopoda; order Lithobiomorpha; family Lithobiidae; genus Lithobius; species Lithobius niger. Next base: position 178 of record JAHWFP010079187.1, read on the forward strand.
CACGTTTTATACGTCACATGTATAACAAATTTCATACCTTTTTAAGAAATTCATACTAAGCATGAGCTTCTGCTTGGTTGGTTTCATACTTACAGATGATGAAGAGATAAAATGTCTGTTGCTAAAATTCAAAAACCGTTGCAGTCTGATTACCAATTACAGCCATATTAATATTTATAATCCAATGAAAGTATTACAAAATAGATATATGTCATTTGCCAGTAAACTAATTTCTCGAATTTCAAGCAGAATTATGTTGACACATACAAATACGAAAACAGGGTATTTGTTATGTTTTGTTAGGTTGTGTGTATGTATGACACAATGCAATTGAGGAAGGTTCATTAAAGAAGTAAGCCAAGCCTTTCGAAAATGAGCATGATATTATAATGTCTGGTGGGTGCAAATTTGTTGTTTTTTCTTACTTTTAATTTTGTTTTAATAGTAATTAACTATATCGATAAAAAAAACCAGACACACGGTGAAGTAAAATGAAGCAATTTATATTTCGATGTCAGTTTGTGAAGCCATCTTCACAGTAAAATCAACTACAGTTCTTTTGTTTATTTACATTGATTTAATACATTTTCATCATTTTTCGCGTCTGAAATAACAGTAAACCCTAAGTATATAACATTTGAAGTAGTTTCAAACAAATGCGTAGAGGGCATACATTAAAACCTTTTACCTCGGAGCAAAGGGAACAAGTGAATAGTAGCCAAATGAACATGATTTAAAATGTTGGTCATTCAGATTTTAGTTTAAAATTCGAAAAATTAATGATGTGTATATGTTTAAATATGTACTAAAACTAACTGGTACCTGTTTTAAAAGCTTAAAATGTTATATTCACATCCTCAGCAGAGAAAACGTATTAAAAAGGATAAGTCAGTGGCCAATGTGTGTTTGTAACGGAGGAAAGGTGGAATGACGTATGGTATCGGATTGGAAGGTGATGCATTTGGAAATCTGGAAGGTCTAGTGCTCGAAAATGTAAGGCATGAAATGTTAACTGTTTCTGTGCATTAAGATTGGTTGGGCAGGCAGGCACGTTGACGTTGACGAAAAAAGGGTGAGAAGGAAAAGAAAGCCAGAGGAAGAAAAGGTGCGAGTGGAGTGGTTGGGTAAAGAACAATGGCTGAGAGGTAGAAATACAATGAACGAATTGTAGTTGTTTTAACTTTGATGATGGCATTGCAAACTGATATCGAAATATACATTACATCAATCTAAGTCATTGCATGCTTTCCTACACTAATTCATTGTATTATGCACACTTACCAATAACAAAATCTGATTCTGGTAACTACTTTCAACTGAATGTTGTGAACTTTTTGATTTTGTGGAGACTTTTCAAATTTGTTTGGGTCCTATCAAACTCACGGCCTTATGTGACACTTATTGGTGTTTGTGTGATGTTAAACTTAAACCAAAATCTCCAAAGTATATGAAATACAGGTCTTTAAAAACTTAATACTCTAATGGAACAGATGCACGAAAAAGACATGTAAGCCATCAGTAATGCACGTCTGTTTAGAACAACTACAGTTTTCAGAAAACAAAGTTGAAGTGATGGTATACATGCATTATTCTTAAAACTGTTCCTTTACTTTTCAATGTTTTGTATTCTGGTGTGCCCATAATGCCTATCTCTTGTTTTTTTTCTTTGAAAGATATTGTTTAAATGAGAAAAAAATATTTGACAAAAAAATAGGTAACCAAGTTTTACAATAATTGAAATTAAGTATGTTACAAGTAAATGTAAAAATAAGATTTGAGACAAACGAGATTAGCCATAAAAGAAATAAAACAGTTTTGAGATAAATGATATGATAATTTGTAATTGGCACATACCCAGCCACGTAGAAAGCTATGTTTATGAGATGTTAGTAAATGCAACATATTTATGTCGACCTGGAGAATGGAGATGCCCTGGTTTTTACAAGAAGAGGAACAAGATCTGGGCCTAGAGAACCTGTAATGTAGGTTTCCCAGAGGCTCCAAAATCCTCCAAGCCTAAATGGTATTTGCATTTTTTTAACGAGTCATACTTGCAGTTTTACTCTTTTTGCAGTTTTCATAGTATACACTAATTTAGTGAGGACATTACTCGGAAGATGGGTTGGCAGAAGATAAAGGAAAGAAATAACTAATACCAATGAATGGTCAATACTTTGTACAAATTATAGATCTAAATGTAAAGCTATGCTGAGAAGAATGGCGTAACAAATACCCAAACAGTTTTCCACTTGATAAATATGTTCGAATCCACCCACATTCAGTTTGGATGCATTGCCAGACTTAAACTTCACCTCCCAAATTGGTGCTCTTTGCAGAGCAACGTGTACCATTTCCAAGGGTGGATGGCCTAAGATTTATTAGGGAGTTATAACTTAGTATTTATTCTGTGTTATGTAAAATCAATGTTGATATTTTTAACTAAAGTATTTTTTTAAATAAATACTGTACAGATCAAAAAATTGTACAGTATTGAGGGGAGCTCTTACACTGGCTGGCATTATTACCCATTTGCTGCCTGGGGTTTGATGCAAGAACCAAACATTTTTAATTGGGACAACATTTTATAATTCCAAATATATATTTTTTAGTCGAGATTTAAAAACATTATAAAGCTATTTTGTAAAGATGACCCAGAGCAAGAAGTGAAAATAAAAAAAAACATATTTTACTGTAATCTAAAAGTTATAAACATTACTAATAACATTTTAAATAAAAAAAACTACTACCATCTTAATCACTATCTTCTATGGTGGAGGGACTTCTTCACTTCACAGATTATAACCAATACGTGATTTATGCTGAGTATTAAATCTCTTTTTAACTAAATTGTGCCTGAAATCTTTTATGAAGTTGAATATAAATAACGAGGAGGTGCAACAATCAAACAAAATGGCTACATTTCATGGCAAAATATTCTGTGTTTACAAGTATAGAGTTTTTCATTATAATAAACAAACAAGATATTTTAAAAGTGGTAATGGTAAAATGCAAGGTGGAAGAGTCGCCTATAACACCACAGGTGTTAAACCTGTGCTTGTTGACGTTGCGAACAATATCACTCAACAAAAAAAGAGCGTGCAAACTTCTAGGCGTACATGGTGGCTGCCACGCCAAGACATAGAAACTACCGAATGAGCACATCTTACAAGTGGGTAGACCAAGCCGAATCTCGTATCGAATTTTGGAGATGTTGCAATTGTTAAACAGACTGCACGTTGCGCACATTGCGTCTAGTTTTACACTGGTAGATTACAAAAGAGAATGTTGAGGGAGCCAATATTTCAATGATTAAATAATTGAATTTGAATGATTGCTAAAAAGGGATTTGAATAAATTTGTGTATTCTTGATCCTGGTCCATGCTCTGTTCATAAGGGCTGTATCACCAATGAATTGCAGGAGTTTTTTAGTTGAAAGCTGAATTTATAGGAGTTCAATAGCTGAACAATTCTGTTATGTGTAGCCAAGACAGGAGTCTAACACTCGAGGAATCTTATACTCAGTTTATTATGGAAAACTAGAACCCAGAGAGGCAGCCAAAACTCTTTGAGCTCAGGGTAGTTTCTACTAACAAATGTTACATTTTAATTTGTGTGACGTCTATCCAGGTTCACTTAAAGTTGTAAATAGGGTGCGCAAAAAACTCCTTGCATATGGGTGTGGTCTACCAAAGGTGATCCAGTTACAGTTTTCGAATTTCATAAGAAGCAAGAAATAGTAAACCACCATAAGATAATGAAAAAGGTTGTGGCATTCTTTAATAATAATATGTTTTGTTAGCTGTGTGATTGTAGGTTCAATCTTTAGACTGCTATTGGCCTGAAGGAGTTGTGAATTTCTCAACACGTGGCCTACTTTAAATTAAAGAAAGACACTAGTTTGTTAGTGCACAGGACGTAAACACATAAGCCACAAAACTCGTACTCTGTTTCAAATTCCGCATTGTAAACCCTCTTTGTTTTGAATCCCTTTTCACACTCTTGCATAAACCACCGGTGCAGAACCTCATTTAACCAGCTTTCAGCTATTTAACCAAAAATGCTATTCTATTTTTAAAATCGTAACATCACTAGATTTCGACACAAGAATGAGGATAGACTGTCCAAATAAGAGTCAGCTCATCCGCTTGCTTTTATATCTTGGCGTGTCAGCCAACATTCATGTTTCACAGTATGCTTGCTCTTTTCCTTGAGTGGCTTTGTTCGCATTTCCAAGTGGCATAGGTTTCATACCTATGATGTAATGGCCACTTTTCCCGACTCGTTTTTGCCCTTTCCTTTGAAAGGTAATGATTGTTTGTTACAACTTGAAAACTATAGTGCCTGAAAATGGAGTAGATTTTACCCCGAAATAGCGCTGTTTTGTCAAAATTGGTGCACCTTTTGTGGTACTTGTTACCGACAGTTCACTGGTGATTTGTACCTTGCTCTGTTTTAATTCTTTAGTGTGGCAAAGAAATTTCAGTTATATGATATCATATTTTTCAAATAAGAATGTAAGTAAGCTTATGTTTACTGTCATAGTTAAAACTTAAAACAACTTGCTAAATTCCTTCAAGAGTTGTTTGGAAGGTAGTCACAATTGTATTTCTAGGCCGCCTTTCTGTTAGTTTTATTCAATAAATTAGGAAAACCTAGGTGACCGTTTTTTCCGAAAGTGACAGAACTATCAGTATAAAACTCAGCCCTCATTTCTTAATTCTATGGCTAATTAAAAAATATTTCGTACATTTCAGCAGGCTCTGCTATAGTTAGCAAAACACATTTTTTTGTAAGAATCACTTCTTTAAGCTCATTTCTAAGTTCTGGCATTGGTAGATTATGAGAAATCCACATTTTCTTTAAACTGACCCCTCAGAGAAACATTAGTACTGATTAATTTATGGACTCCAACAATTACCCAATTTGGTGCACATGGGCCTTGCTGTATGTTCCATATCATTAGGGCCAACATAAGATGGAGTGCATTAGTGAGGTGTACCTATTATTTATTCTACATATGTAACGTCAGAGGACAACATTTTAACTGACATTTTTTTGGAAGTAATTTTTTTAATCTCTCAGACTGGCCATTGTGTGTGGAAAAACTGCTTGCTGGATGCATCTTAGATTGAATGGGTGGTGACTGGACCTAATCTTATTGTTATGATGAGCAAATAAAGCTGCATCACGATGGCGAGTGGATGACTAATCTGTTCTGCTGAGTATGGTGGCATGCAAAGTATATCCCTACGAGGTTCCATTTTTAGATACTACATCTCTCCATCAGCATCACTTTACCTAACCTGGTTTTGTCCTGACGATCTAGCACTTTCTTCAGCTGAAAAGTGTTGGTGTGGCAGTCATAATATACTTCACTTTGTGGCTCTTCAACTTTTGTGAAAACTAAGATCAAGGCTCATTCATGAACTAAATTGCTGAACAATGGAAAGAAAGGAGTCAATTCCAAAATGTTGATAGTTAACATTCTGGTGTCTTTGCAATTTTATGGCCTGAAAGGGAAACATGTTTCCCCTTAGATAGTGCTGAGGACTCGCCACAGAGAAACTGAGTAAGAGAAGGCAGAAATCTTCTGTGATATCTTTGCGTCGAACACATTACTCGACGATGGAAATCCTGGCCTGCCAGATAAACAGCTTATGGACAACCATCTTGCACCCAGGTGATTTTTACGGAACATATGGAGTCGAATGAATTAAACAAAATTGAAACCTAGCAATTCTTGCTGACCTGACGGGTTTTCGGCTCACCTATTAAAACAACTATGAAATGTAATATAGCCCCTATCTTTTATCTTCTCTTTTTCCTTTGTACAAAAAAGCTCCACAGCATGTGGAGAAGGGCAAACGTAATAACTATCGACCAATTGCCTATAGCATGCAACTATCTACCAATTGCCCTCACATGTGTGGCATGTAAGCTTATGGAATCGATCATACAGGACAATATTTTAAATTTCTTTAATGGACATTCAGTAATTAGTGACGCTCAATTTGCGTTCCTTCCAAATAGATCCGCGACCTACAAGCTGCTGGCGGTTTTGGATAGATGGACCTTTGCATTGGATATTGGGGCCCCCCTGGATGTCATTTATTCGATTTTAAAAAGGCTTTTGAGTCGGTTGTTCATAGAAAACTTATTCATAAAATTAGTAGCTGTGGTATTAAAGGTAACCTAAAAAACTGGCTTGGAGCATTTCTTGCAGAGCGCACACAGAGGGTGATGGTTGAGGATGTGTGTTCACAATGGAATCCTGTCCCCTGTGGTCCAGTTCTCGGACCCATCGTTTTTGTATTCCACATAAATGATCTTAGGATAGGAGATGCTTGTACCTTCGGATGGAAGTTCGCAGACGACTTGAAGATCGGAGCTGAAAATTTATCTTCTCTCCCCTCACTCGAATTGGATGCCCAGATGCATGGTGTTGTTGCATGGTCCCGAAGGTGGCAACTCCCAAACCAAAAATGTTCCTCATTTCATGTGGGAACTGCATATAAATGCCCCCAGTACTTCCTTGATCAAGAGACCTTACCCCAAACTGAAGAGGTTAGGGACCAAGGAATTTAGTTCACTACGAATTTAAAACCATCCTTACACTGCCAGAAAGTTGCCACTGCAGCATTCCGACGCTCCATGATTGTAAATAGTTGTTTTTTATCTGGGTTTGTTGCCGCCAGGATTTGGGCATTCAAGGTGTTTGTGCGTCCTATCTTGGAATATGCTACACCTGTATGGTCCCCCTACCTGGCCAAAGATATTGACCTCTTGGAGAAAATCCAGCGCCGTTATACAAAATATCTCCCTGGATTCCGGGAAATTGTTTCTCGTGAAAGACTTGTAAGATTGGGTGTGGAGTTGTTGGTTGACTGCGTCGTATCAAAGCCGACCTCGTACTTACATACAAAATACTCCATAATTTATTCGGCATTGACATTCCGTTTTTCAATCCTGCACAACGCCTTATTTGTACACGCGGTCACAAGTGGAAATTGGCCATACCTGCATCAAACCTTGATTGTCGCTGGCCTTTTTTCTCCGTTCGCGTGGTTCCTATTAGGAACGCACTCAGTGTAAAGAATGTGTCTGCACTGTCGGTTTCGACCTTTCGTAGGTTGGTTGATGACGAACCGCTTCACGTATTTCTGAAACATCCGATACTCCAGGACACCTAATGGTTTTTTTTCTCACCAGCAACCCCACCCCTTCCTCACTTTGCAAATTGTGTTGGTGGTTCCAAGCCCTTCCGTCTTCTTAAAATAGAACATTTTTAAAAATTTTTAACGGCATGTGTGCCACTCTATTCTATCTGGTTGGCCTTTGATTTATATATATATATATTTTTTTATTTATTGTTTTTATTCAGTGATGACAAATCCCACTATCTGGGTGCTTTAGTTCTTAGTATTCACCGTAGCATACAATTTGTTAGCAATGTTTATAATTTTTAATTGTACAGCATCATTTTGGGCCTTTTAACACTTATCACACCCTTCCCATGTCCTACATGTTTGGCAATGCCATCGGGGGCCTTTGAATTCCTGGCAGGTCTAACCTTGGTGGTAAGTCATTCGTGTCCCCAAACCTCTTACCATCATCATTCCTTGGCCGTTTTATGTACCCTGTATTTACATGTAATTGTGGGTGGCTGTTAGTGACTCCCCAGTCCTTGCCAGACCCGTTACTATCGCAACAAATATTATTATTGTTATTATTTGAATGGTTATCCTCATTTAACTTCGGGGCTTGGCCTCTATTGTTTGAACTTCGTTAGTATAAAATGTCAAACCTTTAACTAATTAAAGTTTTAACATTTTGTGCAGTTCTAAATTATTATAACCCAATTCGTTGTATTTATATAAAATGTAAATTTATAAAAAAAAAAACAAAGGGTAACCAAACAACACCCGACTACTGTTTCGTTTTTCTAATTGCGTTGTCCTGGCTTTGGCACTTAGTGAATAATTATATAACCAAGAAAAAAACTGTTTCTAAATACGAACATTTTGCAAAGATCAGCACTGACTAGAATGCCAGCGTGCTTTGTTGGCTATGGATCATGAATAATATGCTGTAATTGCCTAATTTGTATAGTATTTGTGGTCAATAAGCAAAGCAATTTTTTATAATAATATTTTATGTATTATCCTAAATTTCCACAATGAAATCATACCAAACAAATATATCTAACTGCATTCATTGGTACATAACCTGTCGAAAGCTAAATTATGTTGCATTGGCTCACATCTGCTTTGAGTGAAGAATGTTTGCTGCATGGAATATAAAGCTTGTACGTATATAATAATGGATGTGTGCACGGCTCAATTGGTTGGTTTGCCAGCTCATCAGTCTGACTGCTGTTATTTTTTCTAAGATGAAGTGGGTTGTTCAAAATCTTATTGATTAATTTGACAAGGTAGTTGTTCACTAAATACCTATTACCGATCCTATATGCTTTCTCATAACTGCAGAAGGAGTGATTGTTAGCTGGAACACCGAGTAGTTTCACCCTTGTATAATGCTTTTAGAGTAAACTAGAATCCTTAGTATACTCTAAAAACATTATACATGGGCGAAGCATTATATTAAGGTGGTTCATAATTTTAATTTTTGATTTTCCATTGGGTCACCCGTTGAATAATTTCTAGTTTAAAAATAATAATACCTGCAAAATCTTTTCTTGATCATTTAATATTTACTGGATGCTACCTAATATTAAAATATCTCTCTTTTTAAAGTTTGCATCAACCATGCAGCTTCAATTAATAAAATAGTTCAGAACTCGATAGCAGGAGTAAAAACTAATAATTTTACACATTCAAGTTTCTTCAGTTGTTGTGAAGACGAAATCAAGACATCATGCTACAAGTTATCACTCGGAAATCTAAATAAATTTGGTTAATTGGGCAATAACCCTGTCAAAGTCCCGAAAACAAAATACCATCACAGCGAAAAGTAATGGCAGATCTTTTTCCACCTTCACTTAACTGAAATGAAGACTATCGGCAAAAGTTCCACTGGAATTATGGAAAATGTGTTTGAAAACTCGGCAAAGGCATGGATCCCAACACTTAAAGCACAACACAATGTTTAAAAAGTTTTAAAAAATCTTCAAGGAATGGCAGAAGTGGAAGCAAAATAAAAACAAGAAGACTAAAACATTCAATGCATTACTTGAAAGAAACTTCTTTCAGCAATAGCCGTGATGAAAGTTTTGTTATTGCACATGTTATTGCTTTATCACTGATAAAACACTAGAAGATAGATAGATTCTTTTAGAACAGAGTGAAGTAGGATATTGTGGCATGGCGACAGGCGCAAACAAAGTACTGGCTAAGATGGAAGCAGAGATTGCAACGAACCTTTAAAGATAGACATGCGAAAAAAAAAAACAAATGAAAAAAGAAAGAGGCCTTGGCATCAGTGGTAGTTCTTGCCTACTCGTGATTATTTGATGAATACGATGCTAAGAGTGGTATTCACCATCAGCTGATGAAGTGAGAAGCTAACTTCTCAGGAACATTAGAAGCCTCTTCGTGTAAGAGAACAAAAAACAAATCAGTATTCCACACGTAGCAGCTGTACTAGATAGCAGTAAGGTTAGCGAAGGTAATGCAACAGCCCTTTTTGTATCACTGGGGAAGATACGCGCACGATATTGCTGAATACACTGTAAATCATGCATCAATCTGCCAAAGTCGCATTGAGCTGAGAAAACGAATGGCAGAATAAATCAAAGGTATATTTAGTCCAACAGTATCCTAATAGCGCATTGGAATGGGAAGCTTCTGCCAGATGTAACTGAAAAGGATGTGGTTTAGTTACAGGAGACGAAATGCAAAAGTTTCTTGGCGTACCAAAACTACCATTTGGAACATTATACCGTTTAAGTTTACAGATATAATGAAGCAATGGGGGTTGACTGAAAATGTGATAGGTAAGTGTTCTGATATAATAGCTTCAAACACAGGAAGAAAGAATGGAACGTGTGTTATGATGGAAAGAAAATTGTGGAAGGAGCTTCTCTTTTGCTTGTAGGCACCATATGTTTGAGATTGTGATTGCCGGTGTCTTAGATTCTGGCTCTGATATGTGTGTGTTTAAATGGTTTCAGTCAAAACGCTCCTCCATTATGCCATTGAAGAATGGGACTACAGAACAGGTCTTCGTGATTAACAGACAGCAAATATGGCATATGGCTTTAAAGATGGCATAATTACCTTTGCTAAGGAACAACTTACTCGCCAACAACCTCGTAATGACTACGAAGAACTTTTGGGATCACCATTCTGTTTTGGGGACGTACATCTCCTCATGGTGTTCACTTCGTGGCTCTTGGTGCTATACATGACAAACGCTAACGTAAGCTATTTCTACGGTTAAATTGTGAATGTTAAATAAAAGGTTTTCTCTAACAAAGACTGAAGAAAAAGGACGACAAGTAGCAGTTTGTGTAGCACATTTCTACCGGAAGATGTGGTTCCAAGCTCCTCATCCAGCGAAAACACCGTCAAATGATTTGTTGCTTTTGCAGGAACAACGCATACAGAAGAAAGTCAATAAAAGTATTGCAAATGAAGCCATCAATAAATTTTCTGCACAACTCTGGTACTTTTCTGAAGAACTATTGGCTCTTGCATTCTTTAACATAATGGTAACAGACATAAAATGCAAAATGCTTACTGCACTTCAAGAAGAAGGTGGTCAGGGCAACCCAAAATGTGCTACGGTTGATCAGAATTCCAGTGAGGACAAGAGCTGAGAATAGTTTGCCTCAGTGCACACCTTAAGGTTTTTAAAAGTAATGGGCATCAATTCCAAGTTGATTGAAACCGAATCTGAAGAATGGATTATTAATGAAAAATACATTGTGGCAGAAAAGAAGATACAAGCTGCAAAATGTAAACGACACAGCAGAACGGGGAGTTACATTAATGGACAACTAAAAATCGCCTTCCCACATTTGATGAGGAACCAAAATTGTATTAACTGCAGGTTGTAAGTCACCATAAATTAATATTGAAGATTAATATTGCAACTTCCTGTTTGTTAAATTTCAAAGCCAATAATGGACTAAAATACATTGGATACTAGACAGGAATGTTGTGCCCTTGCAGCACCCCAGTTCCCCATTCCTGCATAGTGACCAATGTTGAAATTTAACAAACATGACATTGCAATAATAATATTGTAATATATTAAGATCAACAAAATAAAAACAATTCGACCTGGATTGTTACATCTACCTTGTTTGCGTTAAACACATTAAAAACTAGCTATTAGCATTTCCGGCCAAAATCTATGGAATAACGATATTAGGAATGCGGTCCAAATTTGATGTATTTTTGGCACAAGCATTTTTTCATCAACAAAAACCATTTTCAAGGTAGTCTCATCACCAGTTCCGACGACCATAAAACTAATGATGAGTTGAATCGAATTCAGTCGTCAGTGAGGCCTGCCTGAATTTGATATAATGTTCAAAGCAACACTGGCGGCCCTCTATTTAGACTAGCTGATGCAAAAATAATAAATATTTATTTTATGGAATTTCAACTGTTAATGTCCGTGAACGGCCTGACACATTCAGTGCATAAAAAAATTGAATGAGGGCGAACCATTAACTAATGTATGCATCGACCACAATAAAAATCAGTTCACAAAACCTCTACAATACCTCGAAGGAAACGTAGATCTTCTTTCTGCAGCTTGCTAAGGATTGTCTAGCTACTATGAGCACGAACAGCTGTAGCATAGTATTTGTAATAGTTATTTACATCATTTGCAACAATACCGAGGAGGTCGTGTGCTTTATACCTCTGCCGAGTACGGCAACTATGCCCTCCAAGGACGTCTATTGTCGGCATTTGAGAAGGAGGTATTTAGAACGTAACTTTTGAGGCATTCTTGCAAACGATGTAAATAAGTAATTTACACCCATATTTGATTGGTACCAGCACTGACTGGGTCATTGTTAAAGTTTGATGATTGTTCGTTCTAAGTAATATGAAAGTACCATAATAATGTACTGCCTACAAAAACCATTGTATTCTATTGTTATCAAAGCCAGGACCCCTTAAACAGACATACTACAATACTGGCACTGTCTTCAACGAGACCTACTTCAAGACTGCCCGCAAAACCTATTTGAAACTACATTAATAGTGGACAATCGATCATGAATGGAGAAAAAAAAATTTTCGGGTCGGCAGTACTGCAGTCAGTACAAAGCGTTTTTTCGTTTACTCCCCCTTTGGAAACTTTACCCATGAGTTTATCGATGCTGGCAAAGTTTTTACTTTATGAGAGCATCAGTTTGCTTCAGGTGACGTAAGACACAAAGCAATTTACCTATTTTTCTCAGAGCATCAGTTTGCTCAGTTTGCATCAGTTTGCATAAGGCACAAAAAGTTTATTTATATTTCTCAATTTACAAAAAAAAATTTTATTCGACAAACCTTATTACACATCAAAATTATTTTATGCAACGAAAACATTATATCTGCTCAGCCTGCCATCACCGAGCCATCAGTTTCTTTTTCTCTCTTTGCTTTCTTTGAGCCAACCTTCTTTTTTCCTTGAACAGTATTTTTTCCTCTTCAGTCATTTTCGATCGTCGGTTTTTCTGCAGCTTGGTTTTTCTTTTTCTGGATAGGAGTTAATGTGGCGTGGCTCTCCCTATCTGACCGTCTTCGTTTATCCCGAGCTCTCTTCTTCCATTCTTCTCGATTTTGCACTTTCAACTGCCTACTCTACCTCATCCGCAATCTTCTCATCTTGGCTTCTCGAACCTTGACATTTTCAACTTCTTTCATCCTCTGTTCCACTTCATCCCCGTTCCACCACGTTTCCGCCTCTTCGTCGCTGATTACGAACTCAGACATACCTGTCCATACTACGTCATTGGATATTTACTCCATAAGCAAATAATAATCATCCTCATCATCATCATCGTAGGAAATATATCTGCTACAGCGATGGCTGATTGCAAAAGTTTCTTCTTCGTTTGCAAGGAATCTTTTGTCGTCGTTGGCTTACGTATTAGGAATTTATTCACCACGGTCGTGGCCAGCTGGTGATGGCTGTCACTGGCGATCTTGTACCAACTCCCTCTTTGTTCGGGGTTCAAATGGAGAATCGCCCTATAATCTTCGTGGCTTAAGTGTTTCTCCACGAATCTGTTGGAAATTCCCTTCGCTTTTTTCGTTTCGTTTTGGGAAGTCACGAGCGAATACATCTTGCTACTCGACCCCACAGATGCTTTGTACCGGATTGAGACATAGTGGTTGGACTCTTTTTAACATTTCGTCGTACTCATGCGCTTCAATCACCAACCAATATCAAGGAATGTTCAATGGCATCCTCTCCGAGGTAAGGAAAGGCGCTATTTATTTCAGGTCCCACTGTGATGTTGACGAAGTTGCACGATTTTCTTCCCGGAGCTGTTAGAGGAAGGAACGGGTTCCAAGAGGCACTCGAAATAGGCGTATATGATTTTGGGGTGAACATTTCTTGTATTGAAAGCTTCAAACTTCAAAATGTTTTCGCCCAGGTTTTAAGAATTTGAGCGCTTCAGGTGACGGATTGGTTCTTCTACATTCCAGTTTGTGTTTCTATCTCAGCGATGCCTTTCCATAAGCAGCGAAACAATTTCGATAGTAATATTTCGGGTTGCTTCCTGATCCCTGGTGTCGGAGGAACTGGTCACAATCCACGATGGCACAGTAGTGAAAATTTGTCGACTCGTCGGTAATTACAAGAAGATCTACAGGTTGGCCTTTAAAATTCGTGATCACACGAAGGGGAAGCAAGCCATTCTTTTTGGTATAAGCAATCACATTGATCGATAAATCTTTGTTGGCCATTTCGAATGCGTCAATGTGATCCGGCCGTGTTGGAAAGTCCAGCATTGCACAATTTAACGTTCTCTCATATACTTCATATTCTTTCAGATTCAACATGCTTAATTTGTGATTAGCAACCAGAACAGAATACAAGAAGCACTTGTGGTCTGAGAAATTTTGAACGTTGACTATGAACTTGCACTTCTTTTTTAATTTTGCGGGCAGAAGAATGTAAGAGCCCGGTATGAGCGGGTCGATTTTTGCTACTCGGATTGTGAGTTCGTTGGAGCGGTTTATCAAACAACCACTTCCTGTTTCGAGAATTCGTCTATGGAACGTTGGATTTTATTATAAGCTGCATACTTGGGAATATCTAATGGATTATAGATTGAGGAGTAGGGGGACTGACATCCAATGGATATTACTAGGCCATTTCGTATAAAACTCATACCTAAACCAATTTGAGCTCTGCAAGTCACTAATTGCAGGAGACACTCATACAGTAGCACTTCTATACCTCTTCGCATCAACATTAAAAGGTACCACGGGTCTACAACGTGCACATTTTTCTTGTACTTTTGTTGCTCGAGTCCTTGTTCACAGACAATGGGATCGTCTCTACAGCCCGACTCCCTCTCGAAGCAATCACACTCTGGTGGGTAACTATTCCTGTGTGTCTCTACGACGTGTTGTATCAATTTTACTCTGGTAGAATACGTTTGAGTGCAGTAAATGCTGGTAAAGTTTGTTTTTTCCATCGCTCCAACCAAACATTTCTGTTTAATAATATGAATAATATGAACAGTAATGATTTCAATGTCCTGGTCTCAGTTTAATAATATAAATAATAGGAGGAAAAATATGGTATTTTTGTCATCGTTATTTTCCTAGAACAACTGGCTTTTCGTCCAGCCAACTGTCGAAGTGCTCGATGTACCCTTTCCACCTGACGAGATAACGAGTTTTCCATCCGACTTTTTTAGTCTTCAGAATTTCTTCGACTGAAAACAGATCCGGCACGTTAGTTTTCTGCAACTCTTTCTCGTAAAAAGTGCCTTGTATTTTTACGACCCAGTTGGTCGACCAACCTGTAGGAAGTTGGTCGAGTTTTTCTGACTTCACTCACCTCGAACAGTTCGTTGGTAAGTTTTGCAAATATCCCTTGTAGAATATAGATTTTGCAGATGTCACTCTTACTAAATCCCCGTCTTTGAAACTATTCTTCTTCTTTTTGGAAAGGCTCTTTTTAGCAATATTTTTCTGATCTCCGGTTCATCGCGTTTAGTTACTTCGGATGGTTTTATTTTAATGGTAGTATGAAGTCTGTCATTGTAATCTTTAACTAATTTATTTATCGTGTCTATCCACTTGTGATTACCTTGCAGTGTAAACAGTTTCCTCATTATGGTTTTCAATGTGCGATTTAGGCGTTCTACTACGCTCGCCCTGAGTTCTGACTTTGTTGAATAGTCGTTTATTTTGTAGCGTTTCATTAGTGCTGCGAAATCTTTATTATAAAATTCCTTCCGAACAACGGTTCGTAAATTTTAATGGGACTAGACATCGTGTGTAATATGTCGGAAAATGCCGCCATGACATCCTTGCGTTGTTCAATTTCACAGGGATGGCCAAATCATATTTAGAGAATACATTGATCGCAGTCAGCAAGTATTTGTAATCTACATTTTTTTCCGAGTAAGGTATCATCTCGACCAAGTCTGCTTGAACTAAATCACCTATCCCGTAGCTAATAGCCTAACACACCTCCTCAGAAAATGCGGCCTAGCTGGCTTGAGCAGCTCCCCCACTACAGTTTCCATTTGTTCTTTTTTTAAACTCCCATTTACTTTGGCTTTCATAGCCGCGGCTACAGCCGCTGCTGCCAGCTTCTCTTCCAGACCAGTTTTGCTAGAGTTTGCTACTTTTACTGCATCGGAGGCCAACTTGCTATCGGCTTCGTTCCTTGGATCCAAGTCTGGTATGGTAGACTATTGGGTGTTGTGCTGTTCGCAGGCCTCATCCAGAGAATTGATAGCAGCGTCGCCTCTGTTCAGTCTCTTGCTCAGTTTTGTTCCCAGACCGCAATAGTTGTATCTCGGAATGTGAAGTTCCACCGGCAACTTGACTATCGTGCTGTTAAACAATCCAGATGCTCTACTCTTCATAAACTGAGCTTTACTCGTGCTGCATATTTTACACTCACCCTTCAGCAGTTGTCTATAATTCTTAGTCACAATGCGCCTGACATTTTTACTGGCTGTAACTCTTTTGCATTTGAGGTAGTACATCTCTATTTATTTATAAAATGAGAATGAAAAGGTATTTTAGATACTAGTTTTGTAGAGAATTTAACAAAATACCATTTTTTCCTCAGAGCAACTGAAAGATGAAAGTGTTAAATTATGACATAGCCGATATCAATAATGACCATCGACTGGTAATTTACTGAATTTTCCTGAGGACGTAAGGTACATCATTTGTGGTCCTTTCGGTTGTAGAAAGACCAATTTAGTTATAAATTTCATTTGCAATCCATGTTGGTTTAATTACACAGCCTGCCTATTTCAAAACAAATATTTCCATCTCAGGAGAGCTTTTGAGGAAATATGTCAGGGCATAGCTACCTTCTGTTCCAAGAACGAAGATATCCTACCATCTGACGAACTGCCAATTGGCAAAACGGTAATTTTATTGGACGATTTGGACGAAGAAGAAAAACTAAAAACAATTACTTAAATTATTAAATATATGACGATCAAATTTATTAAACTGAAAGTAATTGCCAATGACCCACCGCCCTACGAACCGCCACAGTCCACATTACCTTTAAAGTAGGGATAGACCCGGTAACAAAAAAACGAGTCCGAGCCGAGCCCGAGTAATTATGAATTCCCACCAAGCCGAGTACGAGTAGTAAAACTGGGTCGTAGATTGTCAATTTTTGCTTTATGTTTAATTTGCAGCTTTTTTACTTTGGTTTCGTTCTTTTTTTTTTTGCTTTCAGTCATTTTCATTTTTCTTTCTTCCAGTTTTCTATTGCGCATACTATAACAATCAACGAAAGCAAAAAAAAAGTACGAAATCAACTTTAAAAAAATGTAAAATACCAGTAATTCTTTCTTCCAAATTCTTTATTTATAAACTTTACCATATTAAATAAAGTGAAGTCAAAAATTAAATTGACCAGCAATTCCTTGTTCCAATTGTTTTAATAACAAAGTGAAATGAAAATAAAATGCATTTTGGTTACTTTGTCTCACAATAGGCCTTTGTTGGCTTTAAGCCTTTAAGCAACGATGTGGTCTAAGTGGAGTAACGACTTATACATACGTCAAAACTTTTATGGGGAAGTGGGTCGAAAAATGCAATTTTGGCCAAAATATCGACATGAGAAAAACTGAAATTCGCTACGCGATATGTTGTGCATCGATTTCTGTAAACAAAACGTTGTGAACGATATCTATACTTTTATAAAAAAAAGTATAGACATTTGTATGCAGTCTCACAAAAAAACTGGTCATTTTTGACAGCGGTAGCAATCGAATCATTTGACTGGGCGCCGCCATCTTAGGTTCATTGAAAAGCTGGAATTCCCCTCTATCCGGGTCTCTCAACACATTTTCTCGATGCCCGTTTGGGATTGGCCAATCAGATGAAATATAAGAGGTTGTTTCTGGCGGTTCGAGCTGCCTTTCAAAAGCAATTGAAAGATCGTGTTTCCTCATTGGCCAATTGGCACCACATGACCGATTTGGCGCGCTCTCATTGGCTGATGGGCCATTTCACAATGGCTGCTATGGCGCCCTTTGGATTTCGCGTGAGTGCGTATGTTCAGGTCGGTGTTGACATCACGTGAAAGATGATGTTTCACACCATTAAAAAGTTAAAACAGTTGCGATGTACAACTAAAATCGAAAAGAAGCCTATAAACCTTCACGCTATCGCGTATCAGGTGGGAACAACGATTGTTAGCGTAACTATCGCCGACTTACGGACACGGTTTCTCAACACAGAGATTTTCAGTTTTAGTTCGTTTACAGCCCGTAATTTAAAAAAATTGGTTCTCCGAAACTATTAAAGCAATTTATCTGATTTTTTCTGTGCACATTAACAAATATCTATTGCGTGCAAGTAGTTGTAGGGGATCCAGAAGGTATAAATGAAACTATGAAAATAAAAATAATTTTTTCAACAAATAATTGTTACCCTGTTTGTACTCAGGCGAATTTTTACCAAGTCCTAGCCGGGTTAAAAATACTATTACCCGGTACCGGGTAAGTTATTTACCCGGACTCGGTCGAACCCTACTTTAAAGGGAATCGAAACCTACCGAGCAAGAAGGTGTCAATTCCTGAGTCCCGCTAATTTCGAATTCGTGGCGAGACTAATCCGCGCTCAGAATGGAAACGAACGAAAATTACCTAAACGTGACTGAGCCTTTTGTCGTTGACGAATCGGCAGTCGAATATAATTTTCACGAATATTCTCTGATAGTCGGGACGAACTTGAACCAGGTTAATTCTGAAGTAAGAATAACGGTGCAAAATCAGGACCTTTTTACTCATACTCACCAGAGTTACCTTCACTGACCTAGCACTGAGTTTTAGATTGGGACAGGAATCTGAGCATTAAAGGAAAAAGCTGACGAATTTAAATAAGCCCATAAATGACTCCGATGCTTCCACAAAAAAATATGTGGATCATCTAGTAGATAAGATGCTCAGAAGTCAACCCTACAGATGCATCTACTTATTTCGAAGCAATCTAGAAACTAGGGATAACGTCAAATGGATAACTGACAACAGTGTGCAATACTATGTGGCGCTAATGACCAAGCTGTCGGCGCGCCATTAAGCCTCATCTCCCCCCTCCCAGATCGAATAGTCAAAACCATTCTCGTTGCGGCTAGGATAAATAACGCATTTCAAGTTTCTTTGGCCAGAACTGGGAAAGCACCTGTTTCCGTACTCAAATAGGCCGGGGAAACAGTCAGTAGCAAGCTATGAGGCAACGCCTTTAGAAATTCAAACGGGGCAAATATTGACGGCAGCAAACGAAAATGTGCTACCAGCCAAGCATCACCTTCAAGAAATTCATTGTGAAGTGGATGACTGAAGGAAAAGAAAACGCACACAACATTACTTTCATTTTATTTCATTTATAAAGGAGACAATGGTCAAACCCGTAGTTTATGCTTTGAGCCGCGGGGCAGATTTGATCCTTAATCACTCCTACTCCGATGAAGAAATTATAAGTTTGAAATGTGGTTCTGCTCAAACCACTCTGAACTCGAAAGAGTTCGCCGATATCTACAACCAGAGTGAACAGGTAATTGTAGCAATGGACCGCCAGTGGAAGTCAAGCTTGCCAGATGAAAGCATTAACAAGGAAGATGCTCTGCTTGCCACCGTGCATAACTTTTAACTCTCATGGAGCTGTTATCAGCGACGCCACTAAAGTGGTTCTGATGCACCAGTTTAATGGTCTTTTAGAAATTGCTCTGGATTCGGAATTAAATGCATTCAAAGTCAGCGCAAAAAGAATACGTGTTAAAACTTAGTTAGTATTGTACTTGTATAACGAAAGTAAAGTCCCTAAGACTCTACTGTACCTGGACTTTACCGAATGAGTGGAATTGTTTAAAAGTCTTACGGCGATTCATCATCACATCCACCAAGAAGCCGACCCTTTTAGCGAGGTCGAAATTAATTAATGAATAGTTTTGTTTTTCCACACCAAAGGTGTAGTTCTGGTTCAGACAGCCACATTTATGTATTTAATTTCAGCAGTGGTGGTGACAATTAGTCCCCATAGATGGTGCAACTATCTAGTTAGCATTTATTTTGATTAATGATCAACAGATGGCACCGCTTTGTTCCATCCCCATTTTATCAACAGTTGACGCTTGGTTATTTATTTCTTGGTGACAATTAGTGTCCATAGATGGTGCAACTGTCTAGTTTCAGTAGACTCTTGATCCCCACTTTAACAACAGATGGCACTTGGTTATTTTTTTCTTGGTGGCAATTAGTTTCGTTTTTTGATGGTGCCAGTCTAGTTTCATGTTGTGGTTCAAGGTGTAGCTAATAACAGTCATTGACTGCTGTTTTTAAACTAAAGAGCTGTTAAGAATGGTACAGACACAAACGTGATGTTCATGGCGTTTTAAATGGCTTTGAAAATTCACTATTTGTTCAACTTAAAAACTCCAAACTTAAATTTTGCCTTTGCAAAGCCATTTATAATGCTGCAAACACCACATTTGTATCTGGTGCGGTTCAGAAGTTATTGACTGTAGCCCCCTTCCCCCCAATAGGTGTAGTCTAAAAACGTATCATTCTGGATTCCCTAAAATATATTCCTTTGGCGTAGCTAAAATGTGGTGTGTATACAGACACAAACGTGCTGTTTGTAAAGTTTTAAATGGCTTTGCAAATGCAATATTTGTTCAACAGAACTTTAAAAAAACTCCAAATTTAAATTTTGCCTCTGCAAAGCCATTTATAATGCCACAAACAGCACATCTACACCTAGAACCACAACATGAAACTAGACTGGCACCATCAAAAACGAAAACGAAGCTCCAACTTTTGATAAAATAGGGATGGAACCAAGAGTCATCATTCAGAAGTGCGGTTCAGAAGTTATTGACAGTAGCCCCCTTCTCCAATAGGTGTAGGCCTAAAAATATGGGATTTTGGTTTCACTAAAATATATCGCTTCGGCATAGCTAAAACGTTTCTGTATGTTTTTGGCAAGGGTACAAAGCATTTGAGAAATTAGCCTTCGTGTGCCTATTTTTACCCATATTACTTGAATAACATCTCTGTAATGTGTGGTGCAGTGGCAACCCGGACCACTGCACTGTGACTGAGGTTGGCGCTAATGACCAAGTTGTCGACGCGCCATTACGCCTCAATTCCCCCCCCCATATTACTTCCCAAAAAATGTTTATTCATTGGGAATAAATAAGTGTTTTTGTTTTTGGATAAAAGCTATTGCATATTTATAAACTATAATTACAAGTGCCCATTGATGGTGCGTCCACATTTTTATTAAGTAGAATGTTGGTCAAGGTTATTTTCTGGAATCCTCCTAATGTCCTTCTTAGAGCCTAGGTTTTTTTTTTTGGATTTTGACCTTGGGCTCCAAGCTGGACATATCGTAGCATAGGAGTTTTTTCCAACGCTTATACCTAATCCAAAAAGTATAGTATAGGACGGGAAGACTATACTCAAGAACACAACCTGAGAAAACCTAGCACAGGTAGGTTGTCTCAGAACTGCAGCCAGGTCATGCCACAGCTGTGTAATCAATGCGTGTTTTTTTTTTAATTTATTCCACGTAGGCAATCGTGTATTTACCGTTTATGTCAAAAAAACTAGCCCTAATTTAACACAAATTTCATTACACGATAAACAAACGTGTGGTCCCCACTGGAAATCGATGCAGAGCAGGCAGTAAAACGCAAGAATATATCTTGGACTAGTAAGAAACATTGTTTCGTTTGCTACTTTTTCATTCTCGAAAAACAGTCGGTAGGTAGGGATAGAGGAAATGAAATAATGAAATGAAATGAAATAAAATGAAATGAAATGAAGGGGAAGGACAATGAGGGGAGGACAAACAAATAACAAACAAATACAACGTGCCTCAATTTCATAGGTGTCGACTATTTTTCCGCATTAGTATACGTCGCATTTTCTCTCCCGAATAAAAGCTTCACGAAAAAACGGATTTTTTAAGCCCACTAAAACTTGTGTCAGGTCACAGCTTTTTCGGACGTGTTAGTTAACCTACAATGGAACTAACGGCGCCTCCATGCGAGAATTACCGTACACCATCGGCGATAAACTAACTCCAAATCACCCATGTTATAACAATTAAAAGACTGGATGAACAAAAAAAATTTGCGGTTCCGGGCAGTACGCATCCAGCTGAGGTGGATTGACAATTATGAGTTGAGTCGCTCCACAAACCCCAGATTTTACACTGATAAGATGCATGCCTCGTAACCCAAATCCACAGAAAATGTAACAAGACTGCGTAGCAATTTGTAAATGCTAGTGCTCAAACCACACTGCAGTTGATCGTGTATAATTCGTATTCTAGGCCTTTGTAGTAATTTGAGATAATGATTCATGAACATTGGTGAAACAAACTTGGTCATCACTGGTAGGATGTGCATTGCATTCACATAATTATTTTGTAAATGACAGTGCTCAAACCACACTGCAATTGATCGTGTTTAATTCACATATAGTGCCTTGGGGAGGTTGAGCACTATTCGAATTTGTGGGATGTACGCATCGTTACGAATTTGTGGATGATAGTGCGGAGTAATGGCAAAGCCAGTCAAGTGGTCAAGTGAAGTTGCTTTTTCGAACTAGACCATAATTAACAAGCCACCCCTACCAAAAATGTGCAAAAAATCTGGTTTGTACTACTTACATTTTTCGTGATAACACAGCCGCAAAATGAGACAATGTTTCCGTGCAAATACTTTTAAGAAAGCAAACAGGAAGCATTAAACCAGGAAGTGCGCAAATCCTGTGAACTAATGTCAATGCCGAGCAAATTAATTACGGCAATAAAATGTTACGATGGCAGCATTTTAATTTTTTTGGCAGCCTGAAACAATCAATTGATGTGAAATAAATGTTGAAAAGGATGTAGCATCATTGTGTCGCATGCCATCTCGGAAATAATAATGAGGCAATTTCTATCTTGTCTAAAGAAGCATTGATGTCACGCTCCAAATAACTCGAGCCAGAAATTTGATTGAACAGTTTGTCGTGTTGTTGTAAGGCTGGTTATTTTTTTTTTACAAATATCCGTTTTTCATCTGTAGCAGGATATTCGTATAAAGAGCATCCTTCAGTAGTTTATATATCGTTTCATGATCTGAGCGTTTGCAGTTGCCTTAGTTTTTAATTTTCAAAATGTATTTTAGAGCCGACGAAAAAATAAATTACCCGTTTTATAGTAGTTTCCTCCTTTTTGAGCATTAATGAAAATTGTTTAAAGGAAAAATAAATCTAGTAAAGGGAGAATCAAAGCAGAATAGCTAGAGAGATAAAGGCAGTAGACAGAGAGGCAGTACCGGCAACAAAAAAAGAGAAAACATTTTCTCCATTCATGACTACAGTCCCTGTATGGATCGTCCAGTATTGATAAAGTTTCAAAAAGGTTTCATGGGCAGTCTTGAAGTAGGTCTCGTTGAAGGCAGTGCCAGTATTGTAGTATGTCTGTTTAAGGGGTCCTGGTTTCGATAACAATAGAATACAATGGTTTTTGTAGGCAGTACATTATTATAGTGGTACTTTCATACTACTGTTCTAACACGTTGGTTCGGCAATCATGACTGACGGATTGGGTTAGGGCTTTGTTTTCTTCTGATTTCGAATGCGATTTTGTTATACTACAGAAAATTACGATTCACACCAATCAGGAGGTATCATACAGTGTTTGACTTTTGGATTCCAACAAATTGTGACTTAGTCTATTTATTATTACGATTTTTTTGTTTAGCTGCAGTGCTGTCTACGGCTAAACACATATCATCAGACAATGCAACCAAAGTCTTCCCCCTAAACTGAAGAAGCGACGGCAACACGAGCAAGGCAGCATATTTCGGAACAATAATTTCCGTTTTCTCCAAATCACCTTTTCATGCTTCCCTGTATCCCGAAACATGGTCACCATTTTAACAAGGCCAGACCCTCCATTTTACGTGGACCAGGACTCCATTCGACCTAAGTCTTCTCGGCCATAGGCAATGGAGAGGGAAGACAAACTGTATAATAACCAAAATTTCTGTGTTGTTGAGTTACGTGTATTTTTTCTTAAAATTAGTGTGATTTTGATGTGTTCTTTTGTCTTGGGTTCCGGTGCTGCTTAGTTGAATTATGTTTTTCTTTTTTTTTATAAAGAGTCAAGTGAATGTTTTTCGTCGGTTGAAGAGAAAGAACTAGTTACCTATAGAGATTGTAGTATACCCCCCAAAATAATGCCAAAGCCACCAAATGGGCTATGAATATTTACGGTTCTTGAGGTACGGGGTCATTGTTGTAAGTGTAGGTTGTAGGTTAACATTTTTTCAAAGAAAAAAAATAAATTAGCACGCCTCATCGGCTTCGAGAATTAGGTTAACTAGTTAACCTCCACGTACAACAATGCCCCGGTAGTGGTTAACTGAAGATAACGAATTTATACCTATGTTAGTAACAATCAAGTATGGGTTTAGTAGCAAAAGAAACATAAATATTCATGGCCCATTGGGTGGCATTGACGTTATTTTGGGGGTGTTCTATAATCTCTGTAGGTAACTAGTTCATTATCGTTAACCATAGAAAAACGTTCAATTGCACTCTTAAAAAAACCATAATGCAACAAGGCTGCACCGGAACCCAATGCAAAAAACACACCAAAATCAAACAAATCTTAAGAAAAAACATGGAGACGTAACTCAACATACAGACAATTTTGTTATTATACAGTTTAACCGAACGACGAAGAAAAATAACTCAATTTTCGTACTTACCGATGCAGATCTTCATCCTCTTGTCATTCCTCGTTAAAATAAATGGGGAAAATGTATTTGTAGTTCTCTAAACTCGTTCTCAAATTTCAGCCCGGATTTTTAATGTGATGTGGGAAGAGGGGAAGATCTGTGTCGGTTATTAAAAAAATTGTGTGATTTTTCATGGGGGGGGGGGATTTAGACTTAATGGCGCATCGACAACTTGGTCATTAGCGCCAACCTCAGTCACAGTGCAGTGGTCCGGGTTGCCACTGCACCACACATTACAGAGATGTTATTCAAACCCCTAATCTAAATCTTGTCATACAACAAGATCTCTGTTTTTCATGGTTTAGTTAAACTGTATCATTACCAAAAATTCAAAGAAAATCACCCTTAACTCTCCAACACACCAGAAACAAACAAAAATCCTAATAAAAAAAGGCGGTCACCAACAGTAACACATTTGCTGGAATCTTAAAGCCAGAGACGGTAAGAATCCCCCTGACTGGTGTGAATCTTAATTTTCTGTAGTATAACAAAATCGTCTTCGGAATCAGAAGAAAACAGAGCACTAACCCAATCTGTCAGTTATGATTGCTGAAAGAACATGTTCGAACGAACAACCACCAAACTGCAACAACGACCCATCAAGTGCAGGTAACAATTAAGTACCGTATGGGTATAAATTACCTGTTTACATTGTTTGCAACAATGCCTCAAAGGTTATACCCTTTAAACCTCTGTCTCGAATGCCAACAATAGACCTCCTCGGCTGTGCCTTGGAGGGCATTGTTGCCATACTTGACTGAGGTATAAATCGCACAACCTCCTTGGCATTGTTGCAAATGATGTAAATTACTATTACTTATGAACATACTTTCTTCGTTTTCATTGTTTAAAAGGCGCACGATATATTCTGTATCAGACCGGTTGCAACAATGCTTTCTCTTCAAAACTAGCACGATTCCCTCTTATCAGAAAAAGCATTGTTTAAAAGTCGCACGAAATCAACTTATCACCAAAACTTATAACTACTTATCGTGCGACTTTTTAACAATGTTTTGGCTGATAAGTTGATTTCGTGCGACTTTTGCAGAACCTGTAATGACACGACGTAGAGTAGTAGAACGTTTAGTATTAAAGTACTGCTGGTATTTTATAGCTGAATTAATTCCCAAGCACTCACTTTCATAAATCGACAAACTTATGGTTTATTTGCACTTTTGTAGAACATGTAGTGGTGCTACTCTATAATTTACCTGCTACAAAATAACACAGCCAATAATTCAAAAACGTCGGATCAGTCATTAGCAAGGACACATCAGTTGGTACTTGTTCATCATTTCCACCCGAACGAGCATTATGTTCCTGGGTTCAAGCCGAGTACACATTTACTGCCCATAACGTAGAACGTTTAGAATTAACACACTGCCTAGAGGTTTGCAGCTGAATGGCACTCACTTGCCTAAATCCTTCTGGCCTTCTTTTATTCAAAAGTTTGCCCACAACTCATTGGCTTTCCTGACTAACCACAAGTCGTCATCATCTCTAAAGAGTTCCAACACTCCCAAATCGGGTGATATGCGATTGCCAGCCATCCAGGAAGCTTCGAAATGCGAAACACAACGATGGACAAACACGTGCCACTCATAGTTAGGTAGCTAACAAGGATGCACGTAAACATTGTTCGGTAAAGTGGCATTATTGCTTGGCGCCATCGATAAAGAACAAAAGTATGGTCATAAGAAACTTATAGCCATACTTTTGCAACAATGGTCCGCCGATAAGTGATTTATCGTGCACCTTTTTCGCTAACAGGTTCCTCGGACTGAAAGAAACGTCCTCGGCTGCGTCTCGGACTTTTCTTTCAGTCCTCGAAACCTGTTAGCGAAAAAGGCGCACGACAAATCATTTATCGGCGGAGCATTGTTGCAAAAGTATGGCTATAACTATTACTTAACCAATAAACTCATTCCTGCCTTCAAACACTGTTGTTGGATTCCAATCTTGGTTATTTTGGCTATGCCATTGTGGGGTTTGGGTTTGGAGCATACTATGGTTTAGTTAAAGCACTTGTTGTAATGGTTTTAGAATGACGTGGAGCTCAAAATGATGGTGTAAAATACAGTAGTACCTAGAGGACTTGGTGGGCAGGGGAAAGCAAAGTCACATATGAAAATTGGAAATTCCTTAAAGGTCTCACCTGGGAATTTTCTTTATATCTCTGAAATTTGTCACAGAAAACATTATTCGGTAAATATGTAATTAGTTAAAATGAACGAAGTTAAAAGCTCAAATTTTGCTTTCTAGTGTGTGGATAATTCAGGAGTGCATTTGGGACCTATTTTTATTATTTATGTGCATTTTAGTGCAAAACCTAAGGATGTTGTTACCAGAAATGGTTAAAATAGACTGAACAACAAGTCTTAAAGCGAACAATTAAAAAGCAACTTTGCTAACTTGAGGACTTGACATAGCATTCAGTAATATACCAATTACTTTTCAAATATGTGTGTCGGTTGTTTTCTTTTCATTCTGTTTTTTTAATAATGTGGTTTCGAACTATTTGGCAGTAATATTTTTTGTATTCTTTTCATGTTTGTAAATTTTAAGAGTTTCATTTATCATCATTCTGCATAAGTAAGGAAGTGACAGGGATTGTTTTCAACCGCTGATTATGATTAAATCTGGCTGAAAAAACTGGAAGCAATAATTTGCATGAAAGGTTGGAAGGTTCGTTTTTTCGTGAGTTTAAGCTATTTTTAAAATTTTAAAAAATGACGAAAATAGGCTATAATGATATTGTTAGTGTGTATGCACATATCGCTCTATTGATTAGTTATTAGTGTGGGTTGAAAAAATTAAATTTTAGAAATTCAAACTGTAATAGTGCTTAAAAGTTGCCTTTTAGCATTCTACCACAAACAAAAAATTACATCACCATGAGTTCAAGTCTTGTG
The DNA here is from genome assembly GCA_023313725.1 of Lithobius niger. Lineage (NCBI taxonomy): Eukaryota > Metazoa > Arthropoda > Chilopoda > Lithobiomorpha > Lithobiidae > Lithobius > Lithobius niger. The sequence goes on from JAHWFP010079187.1 coordinate 27,523, forward strand.
GTGCCACAAAGGCCATGAAGTTTAACGTTGTTCATCAATGGGCAGAATAGCGAAAAAGGCAAAAATTATGATTTGATTGGTTTAAAATGTAATATTATCACTATTCATTTGATATTCTTAGAAACCATGTAAACAACGCTGTAATTAATTTTTGTTCAAAACTATGGGTATAATTTAACATCAAAGATATGCTAAAATAGCCATTTCTGCCTATTTTGGCTCATAACCTCATTATCACTTTCCTAGAAAAAAAATTCTTGAAATTCAGGGTCCCTTTTATGGTTTCTGAATATTATCATACGATATAATGATAAAACTAAATTTTAAAACAATCAAATCATCATTTTTGCCTTTTTCTCCATTCCACTCATTGACATACAATGTTAAACTTCAAGGCTTTTTTGGCACCTCAAGACATTACCTCCAAGTGATGAAATTTATTGTGTGTGATAGTGATGCTAAAAAGAAATTCTACCGCACTATTACATTTTGATGTTCTAAAATTTAACTTTTTCAGCAAATGCTCTTAGTTATACAGCGGTAGTTTGACTTGGGCCAGTCGCGTCAATGTAATGGTCATTTTATAGTTAATGACGGAGTATAATTTTATAAAATATCAGAATTAGGAAGGCCAATTCAAAGTATTTCCCAATTTACGTAGTTCTGTCATTGAGTATGAAACGAAGAATTTGTTGGTCATTAATGCTTCATGGGGTGCACAGGAGGGGGTATTTCATGGCAATCCATGACTGGTTCAATTTCTACTGGTAGGAATGATTGGTGTACCAAAATGCATGCTTTCGGCATGATCAACAAGAATATTTCGGATTTGTATCAGTATTAACCTAAAGGAGCGGGAATAGGAGGAAGCACTGAGAGGCCTTGGATGATTTCATGGGAGTTCCAGAGCTAGTTTGATTTCTACTGCTAACAATGACTTGTATACCAGATTTCATTTTTTAGCACTAATTGCAAGAATTTGTTATTCAGGCATCAAGGAGGGGGTGCAGGGGGGACCGTTGTCGTGCCTTGTAGATTATCTTGAAGTGGTTCATAGCTGTTCAGTTTGTACTACTATGAATGACTTGTGTACCAAATATCTTGTTTTTAGCTCGATCTGCAATTATTTGTTGGTGAAGCCGCAGGGAAGAGGGGGATTGAACCTCGGGGAAGAAGACCCTTGGTGATATTTTATGGGGTTCCATGGCTGCTTCGATGTGTACTGCTAAGAATGACTTGTGCACCAAATATCAGGCTGTTAGTTCGATTTGTAAAAATTTTATGGGTCAAAGCTCAGTGAGGGGGCATGTAGATGCTGGGGACCCTTTGAGGGTATTTCATGGGGGTTCCAAGGCCGATTCTATTCATGCTGCTACGAATGACTTGTGCACCAAATTTCATGTATTTTTAGCTTGATCTGTAAGAATTTGTTGCTCAAGACCCTGGCAGGGAGGATAGGGGGTGCTGATGGGGGGGGGGGGTTGAATGCCCTTGGGGATTTTTCATGGGGGGTCTGTGGCTGGTTTGATTTTTACTGTTAAGAAAGACTTGTCTACTTGTCTTTCATTTCAAATTTCATTGAGAAATTATTGCTTCTAAAGGACGATAGATGCAATTACGACGAATGTATTAATTTAGACATAAAAAGAAAATAATTCGTGTGTCTGAATGACTCTAGGAATTGAATTGGATTATGCCCCCAACACACTAGACCAATATGCTAACTCGACATCATTAAGATTACTGATAACTTATCGTATAAATAAATTCACAATACAAAAAACTGATATCAGGTGACGTCTATCAGAGTAGTGGTGTTCTATCCATTGGATTTCTTCATATATATCAGCCTTTTGCTGTACTAGATCACAAAGAAAATAACTATGGCTGTAAACATTCTTTAAAAACTTCTGAGAATAAGTATATTACCTTTCAAGGGATCATACATCCATAAATTAGATATAACTATTAATGGCATTATTAGCCGTTTAAAGTAGAAACTAATTAAAAATGAAACTAGTGTGATAGACATTCGACCATACCTAAGCTTCTATGCACTATAAAACATTTCATCTTGTCACACTCGAAAACTCGCATTTACGGTTTTCAGTTCAGCATATTTACCCCAATTTCTGTTAAATATTAATTATACTGATTCAATTCAAAAATCAAAGTTATGAAGAGTACAAAGTATAAGCACAGTAGCAGAGCAAGCTAGCTGCTATTCCAGACCTAGAGATTATCTTCTTTGGGGTTGACTCTATGCCAAAAAGCTTACAACACAAAATGCCCAAAATTTATTCTTTTTAAACTTTGCTAGCAACTATTTTCCCATTGCTATTTTCGATGATGGCAGCTACCTGATTTGGTTCACAATTTTGCTCTTATAACAAGGTGTAATTCACCATATTTTTGTCATTTGTCATCCTTACTAAAATTAGTTTATTATGTAATTTTACAAAATGTTATGTGTTGATACTTTTAGATGAAGGATTTTTTCTACAAGCAGCAGATGGTGAAGATGGTAAAGGCAGCAAACGTAAAGGTGGCATACTCAGTAAGGAAAACAGGCCACACCATGGCCACAAATCTCATGATCAGGGCTCGAAACATGGTGATGCTGAAGGAAAAGATGGTGGTGGTGGTGGTGGGGGTGGTGGTGGCATCGGAAGTCTTGGTAGTGGTGGTGTTCGAGGTGGTGGTGGTGAAAGTGGTGATGGCAGTGGTAGTGATGGAGATGCTGGTGGTGGGGATGGTGGTGGAGGAGGTGTTGGTAGCATAGGTGGTATTGGTGGTGATGCTGTTGGAG
>JAHWFP010079188.1:1968-18359 GCA_023313725.1 Lithobius niger
AGGCATCCTTCCTGCTAACAGTCAGATCGGCTCCTTTAAGTTGCTTCTTTATTTATTTTTTTATTTTTTTTTTTGATTTAAGATCAGGCCTCTTCTGTAACATTGTTTGTTTTGCTTTAGTGCCCTCTTTTATATATGAGCTTTGTATCCCGTTTGCGAAATCCCGTTTTTCTGCAGGTGTCTTGTTCTCGTTTGAAAAAAAAAAAAAACCTTCCTCAATGTTTTAAGGAGATCCATCTTGTGGAAATTGCCCGCCTTAAAGGGCAGTCACACTGGCAATCTTATGAAAAATAGCAGTATAACGTATTTGATGTTTTGTTCATCCATCCGTGCCATACGCGTCCTCGTTCTGAATTTTTAAAGTTTAAATTCTGTTGTTGCGCAAAAGGAGATGGAACCTAGAGCTGTCGTTGGTTCGAAGGACATTAATAAAACAGCAACCAAGCTTGAGCTTTGATACTGACATCACGTGCCATGCTCGCTCAGTTTGCGATTGAATTCCCTCAGGCTATACCTCTGGTTCTCCGTAATGTTTGTGAGGAATGCACGACGACCACGTACGTTATCTCATTAATGTCCATTTCCCCTCATTCTATTTCTAGTCCACACTTAAGCATTAACACTCAACGTTCGTGTGTATCGTCGTATGTATGTATCTTCGTGTATTATGCAAAATAAGCACTGTGAAATTTTAATGACCCCCGTTCTAATTTGTAGAAAATACGCGAAATCTTTCAGCAACTAAGAACTGGTGATGCTGTTTTACGTTAAGGCACGCTCCCTTAACATTTATTTCATTTGTAGGTGGCCAAGGGCATTGTCTCTATATTTATTTTCCTTCTTTCAATTTTTTGGGAGTCTTAGTCACCTTAAGCAATCTACTCGTGTGCAGTTAAAACCGCTCAATTTTTAATCACATTAGACATTTGTGGAGTAGGACTGTCTAAAAAAAAAATAAACAAACATAATAAATACAGTACCTGCAAGTTATGTATAGGAGTAAACACGAAAGCACAACCGCGAAAATCATAACACCAAGCACGCGGCAGCAGCGACTATGTAGTCGCTAACAGTCATCTGTACTATTCCGTTACTTTTTCAACGAAACTGTTAAGGCGCACTCCTCTACCACGCACTGCAACAGTGATCTCCATTATATAATCTACAAGTAGTAACCATCACAATTGCCGGTTAAAAATGTGTTAGCTCTTTTAAGCCTATAGTTTTAGATTTTTAGGTCTAATTTTTTTACCTGCCGTTTTAATTTCGTAAGTAGCAGCTAACGGAAAATTGGGTTGGTGAGTAGGCCTATTCATTCATTCATGCAACACGGTGTCGAAACCTTCTGAAATGAAGCTAAATATCGTTAATCGGAAATCCTTTTGCTTTTTTTTTTACGGTTGCGTGTCTTCCTGTAGTGGTTAAATGCGACAATCAAATGTTATTATTACGTCGATAAAATCTATTAGCCTACAAGGAACCAACGATGTTTTAATTTGCCGTGGTTTTTAAAGTCCACTGAAAAAGGCGACAGACGGACGGACAAAGACGTTACTGTAGTCTTCCCAGCCGTTTCGGCTGTACCGAAGTCTAAAACAACTAAGTTTCGGTTAAGCCTTTCTTGGGGACCGACTCAAAGGTCAACCCACGTATTCGAACCACTAAACCTCAGATTTTTGCAAGGGGACCGATGTCAGGGGTGCTGTCGGGGATAAGTTTCTTTTTTTTTTTTTTTTTGAGTTTGCGTTTATTGTCGGCATGTTTTTTAAGCGTAAAAACCTGAATTTTGGCACACAGTGGAATCACCGCGCTGTCAGTTCCCAAATTCAACTTGTCATATTTCGCTATTTGGTATGCTTGTTCTGATCGTCGCCAAAAGCACTATTTTAGAGTAAATCGAGGGATAAGGACGTCATTCTTTCGCCACCCAGTAATGATGAACGTCTTAATTTTGCTTTAATTAATTTTTCGGAGCATTAGAGCAGCTGATATACAATACATAGCTGACTGACTTTGGCTCTATTCTGAAACTTCCCAGACCTTTTCTAAAGGCGAAGACATCTTTGGGGAAAAAGCAAATCTGGGATCTCTAAAACAACGAGCTGCCGGGCCACAAAAAAAGCGTCAATCGCTTCATGAGTGCCTGGTTTTGCTCGCCACTAATATACAATAATTACCGCCCAGCATTTAATCAAGAAAATACGGTTGTATTTTTTTTTTTGGTATTATGTTAATATGCATACATGTGTATGTATGTGTAAATGAGCGTTTAGTATTATTGGTCATGGTGGATGAGCAATGGGAGGGCTCAGTCCTGTAGCATGTAAATGCTAATCTGGTCGCAGACTGGCTATAGGAGACCCTGGAAAAGCCCTTGCCAGTCAGTGATGCCGAGGGTAATGAGAGATACTTCGTCAGTGGCTATGGGATTTATTCTGTTGTTTTTTAAGGCTGGAAATTGATTCGATATTCATGCATACGAGCGGAACTTTGCTTCAGATTGCATAAAATTTAAATCTAAAGAAGTGATTTAAAAAAATCTAAAAAGTCTTAAAACAAAAAAAAAATGTGTGCTATCACAAATCATGTGCATTCATCACCCGCCTTGTTCAAACTTTGACAGTTCGCGTGTAACATCCACCTCTTCCCCCCTCCCCCGCCCGCCCGCTTGTTGTTGGGGGGGGGGATGATTTACGGGCGCCCCCCCCCCCCCCCACACACACACATTATTTATTATTTCCTGGATGGGCCAAGTCCAACATCGTCGTCCGGTTTTGGCAAAACCAACCGAAATCTGGGATTAGTGGCACGTAAGCCTACATTTCGGCTAGTGAATGTTTCATCTTTCGTGCGTTATGCATGACTCTGCATAATGTTAACATGGTTGTGGAATTTTAATGACTTCTCCGTAATTTCTGCGTAGAGTAGGATGATGTCAGTAACGAGTGGAGGGGATCTTAGCCCCCCCCCACTCCCTCTCCCCTCTCCCTCCCCCCCTCCCCACATCTCCTACTGTGATATGGATTGGTAATGGCCAACAAACATGTTTCAGTAAAAAAAAAATGGCGAACGAAGCCATATACCAATAGATCATGACGTGCGGATATGACTTCATTGCTTTACGGCTGTTCGTTTTTGCTTCTTTTCCAAACGGGGCACGTTTAGGCCTTGGGCGAGTGTCAGTGCTTCAGACAAACATGATGGACTATATGGAGAAGTAGCGCGTTTCAAGCTCGCTAACTGAAGGGCAAAATCATGTGTTGCTTTGCGTCGAAGGATTTTTTTTCCGTTAAGGCTTTTATTACCCTGAGAAACAAACATTTGATAGAAAAAATACAGGGCTCCCAGTCCTCCTATATTTCCTATTGTTTACAGGATTCCTATAAAGCTCCTATAAATCACGAAATGCTCCTTTACTTTGCTGTAAATTTGGTCGCTCGACCAATTCACATTTCGTTTTTATACCGTACTGCAGTGCCATGGTCTTTTTTTTATGATCAAAGTAATTAGTTTAGCTAGGAAACACACCGCAATAGGGCAATACTTCAGTTCGGAACTGAAAAATATAGATTATAAAGGTATAGATTATAGATTATAGATTATAGTATAGATTATATAGGTATAAAAACGAAATGTGAATTGGTCGAGCGACCAAATTTACAGCAAAGTAAAGGATGTACCGACTGTGTTATACACTCAAAAGTGATTTTTATCTTCTTATTGTATATAGGACAGCCAAAAATATTGTAGTCGATATAAAAGGACACTCCAACTGGATCCAGGCGTTTAATTCCTATAAACCTCGTATAAATATTGTTTGATTTTCCTATAAAGCTCCTATATACTAAGAAAAAGTTCCTATATTTCCTATTTTATATCCATTGAAGTTGACTGGGAATCGTGAAAATAACAAAAACATAACATCTGAAAGTGCACGAGTGATTTAAACTGCATTTAGGGTGACACACTTTTCTGAGAACGCCATAACTATTAAAAAAAACAAAGCCAGTACATTGCACATAAAATGCGCAATTTGCGACGTTTCGAAGCAATCCTCGTTTCGTTATCTAGCAATAAAAGATACGGCTAAGAAGACAATGCCAATTTACGTATCAACGGATGGTAATGATTAGCAGATTGACACACTGGACTAACTTAAGTTAAGGATGAGACTGGGTCGAGAATTACCATTCTGTCATTTTGGTCCAGGTTTAATAATTTGATATTGATTCGGTCGCCCGCCAATTGGTACGGCTTACAAGGTTGATGATGAATTTGCGACTAAGTGATTCCTAAATAAGTAAGCGAATTATTGGTCGGTAAGTTAAAGGGGGAAAAGGTTTCTAAATAAGTAGGCCGAAAATGGTTTACACCAGGAAAAGTTGGGATTGATGGTTGGAATGCCAGAAAAGGTTTCAGGTTGTTGCTACCCCAAAGTTGGTCGTTAAGGGCCGGTAACAATTGGCACGAGCACATAGGATACATCAAATGTGTATTGTTACAGGAATGGGAACGTTAAATACACCAGAGTTTAAACAATCAGTTGTAGTCCAGACATTATCAAAAGCCAAGGACTAGAATATACGGTTCTTGCAGGGAAAGGGAGGACGGAGTAGCTGCAGCCGAGTGTCGCCAGGAGACGGCGCTCCAGGCAGAAGGAGTACCGGAACCGCACCGGGACCATTGGCCAAAGGACGGGAGTCTCTCTTGCCAGCTCCAACCGACGTGCTGATACGAAGCCCCGGAACCAATCACGGCGGATGCGATGAACCCTGTCGATACAGTTAAAGGCGGGTTGTCACCAAACTAAAGCTTGCAGTACCTAGCGCTGTCTATATATCTCTAGCGCTTGCTCGAAGCAAGCAAAGGAATGCATAAAGAAATATCTTTTAACACAACAAACAAGCCATGCGCCTGTTTAATTATTGAGTAAAAATTTGGTATGTCCTCGTGCTCCTGGAAGCAACCTGTAAAGATTAACGTTATCACTGCCATTAGATGGTGCCACGGTTGGCGTCAGCTGGTGACAATAATATCCGTTAACCTCTGCAGCTTGTTCCCAGGTGCACGAGGACGTACCAAATTTTTAATCAGTAATTAAGGAGACACGTGCTTATCTGCTGGGTTAAAAGAGATTGTTACTGCGTATATTCTTGCTTGATACGCGCAAGCGCCGGTGAGAACTCGATGGCGCTAGATACTGTAGACTCGTATTCTGTGGCAACCCGGCTTTAAAGCAACAAACCGCCTGCCTTATAACCTTCCGCCTGCCTCACAACACCCACGCGACAATCACATCCCCGTATTTACCACAGCTAAGGTCAACTGAGACGGGAGCTTCGTTCCTCGCAACGAAAACTTAGCTACTGTCTCAATTGGCATTGCGCCTAATAGTCCAGCCTGCGTGAACCCATTGATTGTGTCGTCACAAACCGGAATGATTCTCGTATTTTAAAATAATTTTCTAGGCTAGTGTCTTATAATTTTGCTTCGGCGATCTATTGGAATAATTAAATTTTAATTTTTACCGCATTAGTCTATTAGATTTTAGATCTCATGGTAATTATTAGAAAATTAGTAGATGTACACACAGAGATGAAACGTCATGATTATTGTACGCGCGCAATGCATCATTTAGTGACGGATCGTTAGTAAATAAAGTTCCATTATATTCAACAGAAAATCTCCTAGACGCCACATTTTAAAAAGGATTTTTAGCAAGGGAAAGACTAACGGTAAGGAAATAGACCTTTGGGGCCGTGCTTGATGTGGAGGATCGAGAAAAATGGCGCTGGGAGGTATATCCCTTTAATAGCCCTAAAAACACACAAAAACTCAAAGCTCAAGAATTAAAATAGTATATAAAATTGTCCTAAGGCAGTTTGGAAACTGCCAGTAACTGCTAGTGCAGGTTAGAAGCAAGGATGGGATTTTTGCTCAGTTATTTATATTGGTTTGCTCTCAGTGGTGGGAGAATTGGAAATATGCAATTTTTTTTAGTGGAAATATTATTTAAATGTGTAGTTTTCCGGCATAATGTTCCCAGGTTGACTTTGCCAAGTTCTGATTAGTAGATTTGGAAGGCAGCGATGGCTGACGCAAGCAACAAATACGTGTGAGGAGCCAAACTCTCTCCAGAAATACGAGGTGATGAGGTGATTGACGTATTTTTACGTCAAGGTGATGAAGGTACTGCGAGTTTTCAGCATGTATAGTACCGAAATAATAAGCTTGACTGGTTTACCGCATGTGCTACTACTGGCTTCTGTGTTCTTGTGTACTACGCATTAGCCACACCCCATTTAAGAGTTGAAAAAGGTTTAAAATTTTTAATAAGTAAGTGTAAAAAAAACCATTATTTGCCCTACCAATCATCCTTTCTTCCTGCCCTTGCTGCCCTTCTTGCTGCCCTTTGCTTAAGCGGCCAGTTTTCACCTACTGTGATTGGACATACAGAAACTATTACAACGTAATGCGAAGACCAACCTGTGAAAAATCGACCCACGTCTTCACTCACTTTCTTTCAATTTTTAAAATAAACGTTAATGGTTTCTACATTGATCGTTTCTAATGTCCCCCCTCCCTCTTCTCCTCCCACCAATAAAAAAAAAAGAGAGAAGATTGTTCTAGAAACGAAAATAGAAAAATAAAAAACCCATCTGCTCGAACCAATTTGAGGATTCCTTGGAATTATAGAGTAAATGTGTCATTCCGCTCATTTTTCGTAGGGATTATTAGTTGGCAAAGATTAGAAAGGAACAATTCCAAAAGAGCAATTAAAACGACTACTGTTTTTTTTTTGTCTCTGAGCAAGACTTTCTAAAAAAAAATACTTAAAAGAAGTGGTTGATTGACGTAAAGGAAGTAAAACGCTGATCCGTTGCGTGCTGGGCTGTCTGTAGTCAATCAGTGCATTCGAAAGCCTCCATTCCAAACGCGTCTTTCTGGAGAGAGTTTGGCTCCTCACGCGTATTTGTTGCTTGCATCAGCCATCGCTGCCTTCCAAATCTACTAATCAGAACTTGGAAAAGTCAACAAACTCAAATTTCAGGATCAGCTCGTTCTGTTAACGAGGTTGTTGAACAGTTAATCGACTAACTCCGGAAGTTATCTATCTGTCACGTCGATAGGTGACGTAACTTCCGTTGTGTGGAACTCGTTGTTGAGCTTGTTGAGTTTGGTAAATTCTGATGGCACTGACGGCGGACGTCGGTAGCAACGAACAGCACGCATAACGTGCCAAACAGTCTCCTGAGGAACAAGGTCAAAGATTGGTGGTTTTCGAACGCGAATTTCCTGGCAATTTTGTAATTGTATTCGAACCGGTGTCCCGTTGGTTTGGACACCACGATTTCAACCACTTGGCTGTTGCTGCGCTCTGTCTTCGGGGACTTCGTCGACGCCCGAAAGAGTTCGTGGGTTTAATATTTTCCGTTTTCCTTCTTGGGGTAAGGCCACGAAAAATAAATACCTGGTTCTCAGAAGCACCATCGTCACTGATTTTGTTACTAGTATTGTTATTGCGCGACAATTGTGGCTTGCATACGTGGATCCAAATTGTTGTTCGTGGTTATGGTTGTCGGTCTTCTTTATAGGTTTGTCCCTCTCATCATTGTGGGGCAGATAACCCAGTTTGGGTTCGTGCTCCCTGAAAGTAAACAAGCGGCTACAGCGACTACCTAGTCGCATCCGGCCTCTACCAATAGTGAGGCACACTTCTCTATCACGCATTGCAACAGCTATCTCTATTATACAATCTAAAAACAGTAACCATCAGAATTCCCCGTTACAAATGTGTTAGCTTTTAAGCTTATTTTACGTTTTAGGCATAATTGTCAGGGTTTAGGCCTAATTTACAACTTTAATTTCGTAAGTAACAATTAACGGAGATTTGGATTTTATACAGTAAGCCTATTCACAAACAGTTACAGTGTTAACAACGTAATGCGCAGCGTAGCGTATATAGATCAGTGGTAGTAGGGAAGGACAGGAGAAACGCTGCAGCAGCGACTCGTAGCAACTATTGACGTTGTGACGGTAACGCGATTTTAGACCTAATTTGTTTAACGGCAGTTTTAGTTTCGTAAGTAGCAGATAGGCCTAATGGAGAATTTGGTTCGATTGTATGCCTATTCATTCATGCAACAATGCGACAAGACTCTTTTAAACGAAGCTAAAATGTTTTTGTTTTTATGGCTGCATTAACACAAATCTTTAGGATTTCAATTCGACGATGAAATGTTATTATTTAATTTAGTTACGTCGAAGAAGTTTATTAGCTATAAGGAGGCAACGATGTTTTAATTTGCCATGTTATTTAACTAACTTTTGACACTGAATCGAACGTTGTAAACAGTGGTCGTCAATTTCTGGTACCGTTGCGAAGTTGAAAAAAGCGACGTACGGACAAAGTCGTTGCAAGTCTTCTCAGCCCGTACGGCTGTACAGAAGACTAAAACAAACATGGTTTAGTTTAGTTTCTTAGACTTTTGTTATTGTGTGATGTTATGTAAGTTAAGGACCGTATGATCGGGTAAGGATTTCCTCCGAAATAAACCACCCACCCATCCACACGAAGTTGCAGAATATGGAAGGAATGCAAATATACTTTATACGGGTGGAACGTGGATAAACCTATTTTGTTAAGAACGGTTTTTTCACGGACAAAGATGATGCTTATGTTCGGAAGTTCCTCACGAGTCCTTCCTCTCATGGATTTCAATAGAACCGCAGCAACTCTTTTTTTTAATGTTCAATAAATAAAATAAATAACAAAATGAAAAAAAAAAAAACCGGTGCGTCTATCAAATGGTGAAAACTTTTTTTTTGATTTGTTCACTTGGCTCTCCAGTTTACCAGTAAACGCAGTTCCGTCGGTCTTACTTAGTGCCAGTCTACCGCCAAAAGTAGCTTACATTGCAATCTGGGATGGCTGCTGGACGTATAGGTCAAATCTGTTCCTTGGTAAAGAACAGAGTAAGGCAAACTACACTCTGGGTCCCTGGTTTATTGCACTCATGAGGCGACGAAAAACTGGCAAACATTTGTAAAGTACGGTAATAGAAACGAACATTGTTACCCGTTTACTTTTTTATTTTTTTAGAAAGGGTTTTACAAAACCGTTATTATTGCAGGCTTCTTTCTAAAATAAAGAAACAAAAAACGTTGTAACGTTTGTTCCATTCATATGTCATCATAACCCCCCCCCCCCCCCCCCAAAAAAAAAAAAAAAAAATGGAGGGAGGGTAACGTCCCGGTGAGCGCGTACGTTTGGATTTTGGATGCGCGGAACCGTGGTAGTGGACGCGAGGAACCATGATCACGTGAGCCATTCATAAGCAAGTTGGAACCATGATCACGTATCCATTATTAAAAGTGCAACTGGAATCCATTCTAGAAATGCTCTACTCTTCGTGCTGGGACTCAAGTCCCAAATACTAGACTCCCGGCAGTAAAAAAATACCCAAGACTTGCAGCCGGGACACTTTCTTCCCAAATGGTCCAGTCCCAAATACTAAAATACCGGTAGAAAAAAAAATGGTAAGACTTACCAATGAGAATTGCAGCCGGGATTGCCGGGACCCTAGTATTTGGGACTTGAGGCCTGGTACCGGGACTAGAACATTTGAAGAATGGATCTTGGTTGCACTTTTAATAATTAGCACCGTAAGTCTTGATAATTTTTTCCTGCCGGGACTCTTATCTAGAATTTATGGAACAAGGAAACGACATAACTCGCTAACGTAACTTGCTGACGTAAACTCTGGCCACCAGGATAGGATCACGACCACTCCGGCGTCCAATTCGTCCACCACAAGTGCTTGAAGCATCCAGTCCACTGCGTCCATTATAACGTTACCCTACTTGAAAAAAAAAAAAATGGCGCATCGCATCAGTTTTGGGTTGATTTAAAAAAAAAATTATAAGGTCCCCCACCCGCATCGACTTTTTGTATCTACGCTTCTGAGAACCACGGTATTTATTTTTCGTGTTCTGAGGTTGAGCGATAGTCGTTAGCACCGGAAACTTGACAAGCGTCCAGTTTCGTTTCGATACACGCCTGTACTATAACGACAGTGGCACAAAACGAAAACGAAACTAATCTTAACGAGACCAGGAAAAGAAAAAACCTCCCTCTACCCGTCACGTTTTCCGATAACCAGTTCTGACTAAACGTTCTTCGATTGTTCCCCCCCTCACCCCACCTCTTTTTGCTCTTTCTCTAATCGTGTTAGTTGTTTCGGTTTCTTCTTCCTCAACCCCCTCGTTTTCGGGGTGGGGGGGGGGGGGTGGACTAAACGTACAGACTGACGGAAGGGGACGACAAATTCTCAGCAGTTATGCCCACCCATGCAGGAACGCTATACAGAGAAGGAAAGTGAAGGGAGAAAGGGGGAGAAGCCAATCTAATGGCTTGACCAATCCGTGTTCCATCGGACCGATTTTCCGTTCGACCGATTGGCTTTGGCCGCCTGTCCGCTTGCTTGCTGGTCAAGTTGGCCGAAAGAACGGTTCGGTCAGCAGTGGGAGAAAAAATAACGCTAACGCTTGGTCGCTTTTTGGGGGCGGATTTGGTGGACACTATACCTAATAAGTGATTGATGTTGGTAGCGAAAATGGCAACAAGCTGTTCCCTAACTCGAGGCGGTGGGGGGCGGGCCGGAGGAGTGGGAAGGGGGATGGACGCTAAAGAAGACGGACGGGTGTAATTGACAAAATCATGTTTTGTTTCTTTTTGGTTTTGTGTGGGCAACCCGCAGTTAAAAAAAAATAAATCAATACCAAAAACTGTTTTGAGTTACTGACCGAGAGAGAAAAACACCCGGTTTTAAAGGGGAAGTGTGGCAGATAGCAATACGATAATCGTTGGCTTTTTTTTTTAACTTTTCTGAATGTATATTAAAGTAAAATTTATTTATTTATTTATTTCAAACTTGATTTTACAGGCAATTACAACCCAATTACAAAATTAAAGCGCAAAAAAAAATAAAAAAACAGACAAAAATCAGGGAGAATGGTGAAGGCGAGGCAGTACTGTATACAGACCAGTTCCAACTGTATACTTTGTTTCACATTATGTTTTCAGAAAATTGACTGTATGACGCCACGTTTTCTTTCACTACGAGTGCAAAAAATCCATAAACATCCCATTCTTAAACTCTAACATTAACTTTGTTGAGTCTACAGGTGTGATATCCACATGTTTTTGCACTCTTAGTGCAAGGAAACGAGTCAGTTTTGCAGCCAGTTTTCTGAAAACATAATGTGAAACAAACTATAGAAAGTGGTGAACGGACTCAAGTTGTTTTCGTAACAAAACTTGGGAAGTGAATAGTGCCACACACGCTTCCGGTATTCGGTTCGAGCAGTGGGCACACCAAAAATAAACACTTTTTCTGGCACACCAAAAATAATAATATGACCACATATAAGCTATATGCGCAGCACAGTTAGTTCAGCACGCTCTACGTCACGGAAACCGTAAGATGCGTACGTGTGTGCGTGCGTGTACCTCTACTCCTCTTGAACTAAAGCCCCCCCCCCCCCCTACAAAGATGAGAGTAACGCCAAATGAAAGATAATGAAATTGCGCTTCCTTTAGGCCTACTTTCATCGCTGCAACTTAATTTTATGACCCTCGAACACGCACAAAACACCCCTGACAGCGTTCGTGACGTCATAGTTCGATTTTTTTCTGAACAAGTTTTTCTGAACAAACTTTGACGTCATGAGCAGTTTTCAAGTTGCAAACTTGGTTGCAAAAAAAAAAAAACCGAAAGGGAACGACGTATTTGCGTCACACTACTCACAGGTCTCTTTGTATTTGCTTCAACTGATGAATGCACAAAAAAAGGAGACCTGCCGAAGGCCTAGTTTTAAAAGGGTGCCAAACAGTCCCGTTTCTTAAGCAGGGAGGTGCGCGTATTGAGCAAGCAAAGCGAGCGAGTTCGACGTAAACTAAACCTTTTCAGTGCGTTTCTCGCTTTGCTCTCAATCTTTCGTCTACTCTCACCTTCGTAGAGGCCTTGCTCGTGGAGCAGTAGGTGTAGAAACGTGCTAACAAACAAACAAACAAACAAACAAACAAACAGATCGTATGTTTTGAATGATGTAGATGACATGCAGGCGTGCTGATGAATGTGATGAACGAACTGTGAGCGACACTTGTAATTAGTATCATCAAAATAATCAGTACATCGATTTTTTGATACTCTGGGGATCAGCGAAATTACACGAAGCATGGATCGACGCCAATGGAGCGAGCGAATCGCAAGAAATGGCTAGTGCTTATAACGCTAAACCGATGTTTCCGCACGCTCGTCTGTGACGCTTTCAAGCAAAGAAGTATACCATTAATACTAATACTCATATTAACAATAACGATAATAATAATAAACGTTGTGGACCAGTAAGCTTAGAGCTCTTTGAAGGTTGTAGGAAAAAAAAAGTCACGGAAAAAAGTCATAGAAATAAAGTCACAGAAATTAAGTCACAGGAAAAAAAAGTCACAAATTAACCGTCACCGTTTTAAACTGACGTGTTCTGTGCCGAGACATGCCGTGTTACGAAAGTCCATGCAAACACCATCCTTCATTATGTATTCACAAACTAGAATTTATTGAGTGTGGATAGTTACTATTTATATGAAATTTATATTAAACATTATTATTTACTAATTATATTAAATGTTCGTTAATTCTACGTTAAACGTTAACAACAGACTTGTTTTGCATTACTGCCCGTCAATCTGGCCCCCTCATTGTATGGTTTCACACGACAAAGCGACAATAAACATTATCATCTTGTAAGAAACTGTTGACCGACAAATAAAAAAAAAAAAAGATATTAAAACTTCCTTATATCAGACTTCAAGAGCTGAAGCTGAATCATCAAAATTGTCGAGGCTTTTCCCCCGAGCCCTGTCAGGTAAATATTTTCACAATCGTCACATTGTGACTTTTTTTCTTGCGACTTTTTTTTTCCTAGGCAAATTTGTGACTTTTCTCCCGTGACTTTTTTCCTGTGACTTTTTTTCCGCGCACCTGTTTGAATTGAGAAGTTTCAGCACTTTTTGCAGATAAGATAGAGTAACAGCCAGTTTTGAGCACAAATAAAACCACACTATACGTTTCGGGAGGACAACCTCCTGTCTTCAGGTAAAAATAAACACTGAAACATTTTAAAAATTCGTGGCAGTATCTGCCGAGTCACCAAGTCTATAAAAGCAAACCATTCAGGCAGGGTCAAGGCCTAAAACATTAAAATTATTAAAAATATAAAACCTACCAAATGATACCAAATGATATACCATGTTATTAGATGGGCGCCCGGAAGTAGAGTGGTATACAGGAGGCAGTGATGTCACGTGGTTCAGAATACTTTGGCACTCAAGGGAGGTTGGCACTCACCTTTGTGAAGACCGAAGCAGCTCATATGCGCAATTTTCAAGTATTTCATTTAACGTTTGAAATCTTATTCGGTAGGATTAATTAGCTCGGCGAAAGAGTTGGTGTTTCTCGACTTCAAACGGCCCGAAGCTTAGAGGAAGCCTTAACAAGTTAATTATAAAGTTCAACCTGTATTGCTTTTGACATGAATAACGAAGAAAAATAAAATTCCTAATTCTTGAAGCCTAACTTTTGTGCTGATATAGACCTTTACACTTGGAGAGAAGTAAGCTTCGCTCTTCGGCAAACCAAGGGGATACCCGAAAGCTGTAGCATCAGTACTTTAAGCGTCTAACCGATTCATGACAAGATCATCTTCGATCTTCGTTGTAAGCTTGAGGCCGTTAGGACCGTACCACACTCTGCCCCGATATCAGCCGTTAAAGTATTGTGCTGCATCACCGCGTTCAGTAGCGATCACGGGAGGTGTTCCCGGTGATTGCTGACAGAATGGTAACATAGGGTGTTATCTAACAGAAGATATTACATTTTTTTGCTTCAAATTGCTCCGATCCATTTTATCTTCTAGAATTTATGAGACGAAAAGCCGAATTCCAGGTTTGCGGTGCATTTTTTTTTTCGTTTTTCTTTGGGTTTAGGGGTTTCCATTAAAAGGTTTACGCGTGTCTTAAACCTTATTCCAGAAATCCACTCAAGGGCCAAGCCGGGCTAAGGGCGAGTGTGAGTCGATGCGCGTCTGTAGAAATACCCTCAGACGTAAAGACACTCACATTGATTTTGGGGGTTTTACTAAAATTGTTGACCTTAACCTCATAGATGTTTGCCCTCGCATTTGCCCTCCCACAATCACAGTTGAGTGGATTTCGGGAAAATGGCTGTTAAGTCTTTGGCGAGAAATTTACCGGAACCGCGTCATTTAGCAGTGGGCAAAGCAACAATTATTCAATCGTGCTGTCGCGCTGCACACTCACATGTTCATGTTCATTGTTGTAAGCCAATTATGTTGTTCATTGTTGTATTAGTGAAGCATAATCATTGTTCTCCTCATCGTCGTGGGGCACATAACCCAGTTTGAGTTCGTGCTCCCTGAAAGCAAAACAACAACAACAACAACAGCATTATCATGTCGATTGTGGCAAGTCAAAGGTTCTGGGTTTTCCGCTCGGTTTTCTCCAGCTAAATTGTCTCTTTCATCGTCATGGGGCAGATACCCCAGTTTGGGTTCATGCTCCCTAAAAAAAAATGCAAAGCAAACGCAAAATGCTGTAAGTATGCCCTTAAAATAGTATAGAGACAGACGGGTAAAGTTGAATTTACTCCTTCCCTAACCCCCAAACCAGCAAAAGGCACGTCGTTAAACTGTATGTATCCGCAAATTTTCAGCTGTCTGGACCGAATGTAAGAATTTATTTTCGTGAAATTAGCTAGCTAAGTAGACACTAGCGCATAATCAGGCAAATATCAACGTAAATCACACCTTTTTTTCCAACGAAAAAACGCTAAGTCGTGTCACAAATCGTGGCACTTAGGTTTTTTGGGTGTGAGGGTGATTTTCTCCCGACCAAACGAAGTTTCATCCTTTTCTGTCGCATTGTATATTTCCTCATATGCCTGAAAACAGCCAAACTGTTTTCCTTTAGCTTTTTTTCCTTTAGCTGTGAAAGGCGCAAGTGTCGAGTGGTCGTCCTGCTCATATATATTTTAACTGTATAGGACGGATATTAATTTGAATCTTGGCGGGCGACACACTAGCGTGTGTCTTGATTTGGCGAAGTTTTAGATTTAGTTATTTTGTTTAGTGATCGCTTGTTGTCTTAAAAGCTTAGATATGAACAATACGTATCATGCTTGTTGATCTTAAAAGTGGCTTTTTTTTTTTCATTCATTATTTACAAGTTGGCTAACATGAGTAAACGTTCAATAAAACCAAAGAATCTTTCGTAGGCAGTTAGTTCTTTTTTCCTGAGGGAGATAGATAGAAAGTAAGTTACAAGAATTGGGACGAATGGAGTGAAAAGGTTTGGCCTCGCTTGCACGCGCTGTCGTCTAGGCAACGCGATAAGGTCCATCCTTGCCTGTCTTCTAAAAGGATGAGGCAAATAGTTGGAGAAGCGAACGCGTCTCCACCCACGCAAACATGACGAATTGGGGCTCAGCTATTTTTTTTCTTTTTTTTTTTCCCGATTTTTTTTTCCCGATTTTGGTAAAAATTTTCTCGCTTCTGGAGAGATCGTCTTGAAAAGACACATGCTTTAACAAAAAAAAAAAAAAATGTTCCGTACCCTAATATTGCGAATCTTTGATTTTCGTCGGGCACATTTCTATCTTTTTTTTTTAAATTTATTTATTGTTACTTCCAAACTCACCACGAAGCACGGCTCGTATGTGGTGTACATTAATAGTAGTAGTATGTTCAGCAACAATTTCGAAGAATTTGAAAAAAAAAAAAAAACACTCAACAAAAAAATAGTAAGTTCAACAACAATTTCAAAAAATTCGAAATTGCACTTAAAAATCCCCAGTACAGCAATTATTTCAACCCTATGATAAAAAGTTTTCTAACATTGCACATCAGAGATGTGTTACTGTTGTGTCAACAGTAAGTTTAACCAAGTTAAAATGTCGTAGCAGCAGAAAAATTGAAAAAAAATACTAAATCTAATTTAGTACCGTTATATCAGTTTATTACCGCGTTATACTAGGCGTCGTCTGCTTTCTCCGCCATGTTGAAAGATGGTTTAGAGGGATTAACCCTAGTGCAATGCGTGTATTTACGCGGCCTCGAGTGCCGGTTGGCGTGGCGGTACGCTCTTAAACTTCCGGTTTAGTCAAGTTGCTTATCCATCCAAATACAACTCAACTCCTATGATCAGACAATCTAAGGCCGCCCGCGCACTGAGCGACTTGCCCGCGCGGCCAGGTCGCTGCAGGCAATGAGAATGCTTACCGTTTATGTAAAACCACGCACTAATCATTTTCATT
>JAHWFP010079188.1:18369-38575 GCA_023313725.1 Lithobius niger
CTTACCGTTTATGTAAAACCACGCACTAATCATTTTCATTGGCTGCAGCAACCTGGCCGCGCGGCCAAGTCGCTCAGTGCGCGGGCGGCCTTAAAAAAACCAGCAAGTGCATGTTTAAACATAAAATGTGACGTTTCGGGACTGTTGATCGCGTTGTCAAGCAATAAATAAATTTTTGAAAATATTTTATAACATAAGCTACAAGTTACAAGATACACTTAAATGGTTTCCCATTTAAAAAAAACAAACAATCCAGAGTAAAAGTTTAAAAAAAAATTAAAAAGATAAAAAGTGAAGCCCAGTCAGCGCAAAAGCTGAGTCTGGGACGACCTCTCCCTAACGAAGCATGTAAGAAGTTATTCGTGGAGTGGAGGGGGTGACTATTTATGTGGGGAAGGCCTTGACGCGAAAAATTTGCGATTCCAAATTTGTGAATTATTGGTACATATTCCGAAAACTGTTTATTATTATTATTATTATTATTAGGCATCAAATGATTGTGAGTTGGTTGTCGTTGTGTAGGGATGCAAAGTGTTTCTAAGTTAAGACGTACACTAAAATTATTTTCTTGAAAAATGACTTGGGTATTTTTAAGATCTGGGGTGTGTCCTGTCTTTATCTGGTGTTGAACAAGCGAGTTGGTTTTGTCTTTGTATTTAGGGTTGGATTTGTTCGACGTTCCTTTTCGTAGTTCCTTTTTCGTGTGCATGTTGTTTCGCCACACGAGATTTGATGAATACAATTTTTTGGTGGCTAGTTTTTGGCTGGCTTTTTTTTAAATGTTGACTAGGAATGTTTTAAATGTTGAACTCTAGGAATGATAGGCACCTGAGAGGACTTGGAGTCACTGGCAATCCAGCACGAATTGGGAGAAAGGAGGCCTCTTATGAATTTCCAGGGCCCCTCAAACCCTGCCATTAAATTTCTAACCAGTCACGAGTTAGGTGAAAACCTCACTCAACGATAGCACGAAGCACAAGAAACGTATGAAAAACGAGCGATGAGAGCACCACCCTCCAAATACAGCAGGCTACGACGACCGCCGGATTTGAATGTTGATCGCGAAGTGACTTTATGTTGATGTGGCCGCAGCAGTTACGTAAATGGAAAAAATCACACTAGGAGAGGCTGTAGTAGAGAGGACTGAAACAGCCCATCTAGTTTTCGTCAATCTGCGCGTCGAAAATTCGCATTTAGCAAATACTGTGGAGTATTTTTTTTAAATAAATTTTGGATTTGGGCGTCATTGTGGAAGATTTATTAAATGTTGACTACTTTTAGTGCTGTTATTCTCTCAGTAGTTTATGACCATCACTCCACAAATGCTACAGTCTCCCTCACAGTGTTGTTTTAGTTATTTCATGAGTCATAAAGTGTCCACGAAACAAGCTTGTGGCATGGCTTGGTAAAAGTGCGTGGATACCGCTGACGATTCCCGCTGACGTAGACAATATTGAATAAAAAAAATGCTTCCCATAGCTTTAAAATATTCTATTTCCACATAAAAGAAAGGTGGCAAAGAAGCTGAGTGCGCACCCAATGTAGCCGTTTTTTCGGCATCCAGAGATGCGTCCTGCCTTCCTTCCATTTGATGCTCCGAATCGTCTTGAATTTCTGCCGATTTCTGCTGTTTGCAGTTTTTTTTATCTGATTTTTTTTTCGTTCTTACACTTTCTTCCTCTTTTGCATTTTTTCTTTTTTTTGTGTGTGTGTGCTGCGGACCATCCATCTCCAGTTTCTGCGGGATGAAAAACTGGAAAAAGTTGGGGAACTGTCGTTGTTGTTGTAACTGATGAGAATTCCGAACTTCTTTTGTTTGATACGTGTCTGTCGCTAAATGATGTTAAATTTTGCCAGAGATGTCGATTTTTACTCGTTACGGAGCGCGTGCTTAGGAGTCAGTCGTTTAGCTACAATGGAGGAGGGAGGGGGGGGGGGGGGGGCGGAAAAAAAAACAGTGGCCTCTTTAGTGAAGCTAATGCTGTGAGAGTGGATTTCTTTATAGGACTAAAAATGCGCAATTTTTTCCATGAATTCCGGAATCAGAGCTGCAACAAAAACCGGTAGGTGCAAACAAGAGTGCCACCTACTAATGCAGAGGCACTCATGAATCCTAGAGAGCTAAGTACAAACCAAGATGGCCGCTCGCAGTTAGATGCTGGGTAACGGATTTGTGCTCCGCCATATTGAGTCTGCTCTGTAATCTCAACTGTGGGACCTATTTTTCACTCCTAAAAATTTATATCCGCTGCGTTGATAATTTTACGCAAGTGAAACACGTCTTTTACTGAGGGGCGTAAACTTCGGAGTTACTGGCGATACAACGTCGGAGGGCCCCTGTCCCTGAAGAGGGGCTCCATCGTACTCTTCACTGACATGACCCTACACACGGATTCAGGGTCCCATAACAAAAACCATAACAGGAGGAGAGCGAAGAACAAATGTAAAAAAAAAAACCCCCCAAAAATTGGGCCCAAATCCCTGGGGGGGGGGGGGCGCGGCTAGGAATGAGCAGGGCCCCAAATAGTGAGTTTACGCCAGTGTTTTCACACATATTCATTTTGTTCGATTTTCGCACCAGAATTTTCTGAAAAATTTAGAAAGTTAGATCCCTTTTTTTTTTTAGATTCGATATTGGATTTTGCATCCAGAAAAAAGTCTTTATTTCAGTTGAAAGAAAAAATGGAACATAGTTTGGACTTTAAAAAAATGAGTGTTGGGTTTTTATCTCTAACAAACGAGAGAAAAAAAAGCAACGAGTCGAATTAACTTCATTTTCAACCGTTAAGGTTGTCTCAGGATGGGGAGGAAATTTCGCTAGGAAATACGTATGATCGTTTACATGCTGCAATCTACATGGGCAGGAGTCATTTCCGGGGCTATCCTCTTCTCTTCCCGAATGCCGATGCCAGATTTTTTCCCTTTTTTTCACCATTAATTTGTCATTAATCATGCTTTGTTTGATTTTGGTAACCTTGTTTTCCATATTATTGTGTGCGCGCAGCATCTTTGAGTCCTGCGAGTATTTTATGAGCGACTACGTCTTCCTGGTGGGAACGGCTTTAATCGACGGCCGCCATTGTTTTTGTAACCATCTTGGATATCAACAAGGCACTCTCGTACTGAAAACGTACAATCGATTACCTGTGTTCGTTCTGGGGCGAACTCAAGATATGGCCGCGGACACTATAATTACGTTTTTATTCCCATTTTTTAGAAAATGTTTTAGTTTTATTTAAAGTACGACCCTTGCCCACACGCGAGCATCTGCTCTTGTGGCGTGAGGTTCGTCTTTTGAGAATTATTTCCTTGTAAACTGCACTGAAATAAACTCAACAACTCAACTCAACAACATTCGTGCTAATCATCGAGTCAACCCTGACTCACGAAGGTAAATAATTACTTAGAGGTATCATGTTTGTCACTCTTCGATAAATCCTAGATAAGACTTTGACAGGTTAACGTGAATACCCGTCGTTTTTTGACGGGTGAACGACTACGACCTATTCGTATTGGACTGGTAGCCGACCACGATCTTTCATCCCAGAAGCCATTGCGGCCCCGCACGCACGAATCTGTTTGGCGTTATCCTTTCGAAACATGGACGGCACGTCGCAGTCCTTTAATTTCTTTCGTTTCTATGCCGTGGCGCTGTCTGCATTTTAAACTATGGGATTGCATACATCATGTCAGATATTGTAGAAGATAACAAAAAAAAAAAAAAAATGAACACAGAAAGAAAGCGAGAAGATGGGAGTAATGCTGTTAAAAAAAGCAACAACAAAAAAATTATGCTAAATGGTCCCAGGCTTGAGCGGATTTTCCCGTTTGACGTGAAAATTCAATACATCAACTATGTTTTCCTTTTTTTTTTTTGAATTTTTGCTTGGGAAGATGAACGTAGACTCACGTTTGTTGTGAAATTACTATTGTGGTTTCACGAAAAAAAAAAACCAACATTGCAAATCGATGCTTAAAAGGACACATTTTCTCATTTCTGCATCCCACACGTAGTCTAAATAACTTTTGCAACTTTTACGTAAGTTCGAGTATAAATTCAATGGGTCGACTCACGCTTGCAAACAAAATGATCCAATTTACTTTCTCCTTCAGCAAAATTTACAACAAGAATTATTTATAACGTGACATCGATCAACTTGAATTTGTCCTACAAAACGACAAAGAGCATCTCTGCCGCTTGTAGCTAGCTACCTTTTGCGAGTGTCTCTGGCGGTAAAACGTTCTTTCCATTTTATAGCCAGCTGCCCGCCAAAAGCCAAGTTACAAGTTGCAAAGAATGGAACGTCAGTCCACATGGAAAGTTGTTGCTTCTTACGTTGTTCGAAGGCTGGCAAATGTTTCCCAAAAGTTCTTACTTGTCGAACGGGGTAATGACCCATAATTGCTGATAATTACTTGATAACTGTCATTAGGTGTTCGAATGGAGATACGGCCAAATCTTACACGAGTAAAGGTTACACGTAGAGCAAACGCAGAAAAAATTGAATACCATTGCAGTGTTTGTTTACATACGTTTAACGTAACGTTGCAAAACGGAGTCTCATAGGAAAAAACCAACATGGAAGCCAGAACCTTTCACCAAGCCATCAGTCTGCGTTACAGGCGGGCCTTTTGAGTACACACGCTAGGCTTATCTAAGAAAAGATAACTGCCCCCGTGTGGGACTCGAACCCACGACTCCTGCACGCATCGGTAACTCTTTGCCGTGTGATTTATTCTGTATTCACCTTTAATTCTTCGTAATGTTGTCTCCTCCAGATCTACGGTTTGTGCAACATCTCTGTAATGTTTGGTGCAGTGACAACCCGTACCACTGCACTGTGACTGAGGTTGGCGCTAACGACCTAGCTGTCGACGTGCCATTAAGCCTCAATCCCCCCCCCCCCTGAAGATTTTAAACTTGTCAAGAATTTTAATGAGAAAAAAATTGATTTACTTTTTTTTTGTAGTTTTAAAGTTTCTACAGGGTTCCCACCAAATTACTGAAATCAATTTCCCTGAGTTTACCAGATTTTCCAGAGTAGATGAAGTCTTTCCAGGCTATTTACCGTAATTTTAGGATGGAATTTTTTTCACACATATTACCAGTTTTGTGTTAAAAAGTCTGAAACTTTCAGATGGTAAATACATTACTTAAAATCTTAATTTTTTCCCTGAGTTTTACAGATTTTTTTGTAAAAAAATCAGAGAATTCCCTGAGTCCTCTCTGAGTTTCAAACGTAGTTTAAATTCCCCGAGTTTTCTAGGTTTTCCAGGTTGGTGGAAACTCTGGTTTTAAAGATATTTGTTAAACGATTGTTTGAATTGTATACTCTAAATTATAGGCCGCAGGATCGCTGTTTTAGATTGCTGTTTTCACTGGCGTAAAACTTTGTGCGGCATAATAAAATTTCAGGCCTGTAAATGTGTGGACGATTAGGCATAACGGTAAAGGAACTGTGTCAGAAATTCGTCCAATTAACTTCATGTGCGTTTAGTTAAAATTCTTTTCCACCAACCGACGACTGCTTTTAGAGTATGCCACCAAGAAGACGCAAAAAAAAAACTAATTCTCAGACCGCACCACGAAAGAAGTGAGGCCCCCAGGGCACCCTTACAACGCGAGCAAGCTCGGCCCAGTGGTTACAGTGGTCGTGGTCGGCAAACCAATGAACACCAGATCAAATCCCGGGACGGTCCAACTTAAAGGTACATCCCGCCTGCATTGTAACAACCACGCGCAGATTGCCATCCGCGTATGTTACCATCGCCAAGGTCATCTGAGATAGCAGCTGCGTTCCTCGCAACGAGGAACTCGGCTTCTGTCTCAGTTGGCCTTGCGCTTAATAGACGAACTAGCATGAACGTTTTAATTGTGTCGTCACAAACCAGAATGATTTTCGTATTTTAAAATCACACTTTATAATTTTTTTTTTGGAAAGTATCTTATAATTTTTCTTCGGCGATCTTTAGTCTTTTAGATCTCGTGGTAATCATTAGCAAATTAGTACTGCATACATACATACATACATACACACACGCACGCACGCACGCACGCACGCACGCACGCACGCACAGTTGAAACGTCAAGGTTATTGTAAGCGCGCAAAGGATCGTATAATCGCAGGATGCTAATAAATATAGTTCCCAATATTCAACAGAAAATCTCGTAGACGCCACATTTTAAAACAGATTTTTAGCAAGGGATTGACTAACAGTAAGTAATAGAACTTTGGGGCCGTACTTGATGTGGAGGATCGAGCAAAATGGTGCTGGGAGGAATGTACCTTTAAAACAAAATAGTTAAAACTCCGCCTGTTGATGCAAAAAGTGTACGTACCAGTTTTTGCGATAATTTGAGAACGGTAAACCTACTTACGGATTTCCTACCCCCACAAAACAACAAACACCAACTACAACTTCAACGTCACCTTCAAACTAAGAAATAACTTCAGTCTAGATAAGAACTCGCTTTTTCCTTCGAGCTTAATATTATTAAGATACGCGCTAGTGTGACGACCGCCAAGACTCAACTCAACTACATCATCGCAAATTCCGTGAATCCTTTAATTGCCCACAAGTTAGGCATTGCAGACTATCAATAATCTCGAAATTCATTACGGCCAATATAAATTTGTGTTCGCGCCAAGTTCTTTCCGATGTTTCCCGGAGACAGCGAAGGAAACCGCGGCGAGGCAAAGCCCCCTTGTTTCCCTGATGTTTTGCTTACACCACTCCTCTGGAGAAACGCTCGTTTGATCGGCGAGTCGGCCGACAACTGTGATTGGTGCAAACAAAGTAACCTAATTATTCATAATCCAATTCACCGTATCGCCGACGTACGATGCAGATAAACAAGCAGCGCTGCCAAGCGGAATCGGGACGAAGCTACCAAGGAGACAGACTTGTGGTTGGGTTGGAAATAAGAATAGGAGCCTCTGAAAAAAAGTTGGTGGGGGCGGGGGTTGAGAGGGGGGGGGGGATTGGGGAAGTAGGTGTCATGTAAAAGCAAAGTAAGGTTAACAGGTTAATAAGACAGCAAGAAGAAGGCTCAATCTGTGCGGGCGGGCGGACCAACCAACTTAATCTAATCGTTTTACGTAACAAAAAGGAATTTCAGTAATTTGCATTGTAACAAGCGCGACGTTTATTGCGCGTGTGTGTGTGGTTGGGTGGGTTGGCGTGTTCCCAGTTTAAAGTTAAAACGGATGAAAGTTTCTTTTTGTTTTGCTTTCGTGATTAAGGCGAGTTTAAATTAAATGGTAATGAAGAAGGACAGAAACAAGAGAAAAAAATTCAGACATAAGACACAATCGCATTAGTTGTCCGTGTGACCTCTTCTTCTTGGCATTGTTTATTTTTCGTTGCGGTGGAAGAAGGCGGGGGGAAAGATTCGTCCTCTGTCCTGCGTAACTTTTAGTTTAATTGAGGAAAGGACGTTAACTTAACCGGTTTATTAATAAATCATTGACAATCCAAAATGCGTTTAGACGTACAATAAGACGGTAAAAAGCTCTTTCAGTAGTAACTTTGCCTTTACGTGCAACACCGTTAAAAGATGACGTTTCGACTTTAAGATCTAAGTCGTTTTCAAATTGTAACCTTATTGTAACCTTATTGTAAGCATAAGGTTAGATGTGATTGTGTCGCATCACATCAAACGTTATTCTATAACTAGTGTTTTTGTGTTCACCATGATTTCTTAATTTGTTTTCCCATTTGAAAACGGCTGAGTTCTTAAAGTCGTAATGTTGTGATAAAAAAGGCAAATGTATAACAGTAGTCTTATCAGCCCGTTAATTTCATTGGATAGAATTGAGCGTGTTCGTTTCGTGGCATTAAGCCTATATGTAACTTTTTCGAATTTGTGAACATCGAGAACGAAGTGGAAATAAAGTACGTGATAGTGGTACGGGAAGTGTGCTAGTTGGAAAGGCATAGAAGAGGTTGAAACTGCAAAATATTTAGGTTTAAATTGAGATGGGAATTGAAAGTTCAGAGACCGTGTCAACACCCTTGTTAAAAAAAAAAACTTAAGAAGATACGCCAAAACCGTACCAATAAGAACGCATATAATGCTGCGGCGGATTCCTGTTGAAAATTGATGAAGTAGTCCGTTGCCCAGTCTGCGATGACGAAAATTTGTCCTCCTTCCTCGGCAAGTGGCAACCGTTGTTAACAGTAACGGGAGTGATTAATATCTCTCTACACTGAGGAAATTCAAAGGGGTTCGTGATGACAGTCTAAAGGGGATGATACTGTTTTTTCGTCTGCTCGAAGCGTTATTTACTAGACGTGATCGTTACACGATTTTATAGCACGCGTCTTTGGCAGCCTGCTCCTAAACCTCTCAAGCTGCTGGAGAAGCTGGGTAACCTCTCACACTTCCATGCTGTGTACAGTATAGTAGGGATTACGTCAGGGTTCCCTGGCCAAGAACAGGGAGGGGAATTCAGGCAAAATCTTTGCTATATCTGCAAACTTGATCAGCCCGTTTCAAGCAATAGGTGTCGCACCGTGCCGCTAAGTCAAGGCTGAAAATCTATATGAGCGCAAGATCGTTGACAATGGTTTGCAGTCGTAAATGAGAGAACGTGTTGATCATTGCGGAGTACGTCAGAAAACGTGCTGATCAATGTGAAGTAATGAACACGAAGCGGAAAGCTTGAGACCGCCGTTCGCTTCTAATTCCATGTTTGGCCGAACGAGCGAAGAGAGCAAGGCCGAGTACTCGCCTGAACATTTATTTCGTATGCCTGTGTTTTGTCTCTTTGGGACGTGATAAGGGTTGCAGTTTTGTCCCGATTTTATTGAAATTGCATGACAATGTAAGGTTTGTTTAACGAAGATGAAAAAGTCTGGAGATATTCAGACGATATCCAAGGTAGAGCACCGGGCAGCAGAAATGACGGAGCACTGGGCAAATATCATAAGTGGAGCACAGGGCTAAATTGGACGCAGGGCAGAAATCATACCTGTAATCATGTATTTTGGCATCTCTCGCTCGCCCGAGTAACTGCGGTCTTCAGCACTCAATTGTATGCAATTACATACTTGTCACGGGTGCCAATTATATATACTTGGTCCCGGCTGCACATCTGGCTTCTTACGGACCTTGGTGAAGGGAATTGTATATGTACGGGCTTTTCTTTGATTGTTTCCCACCCATTGCAAGAGGGCTTCCTCCGAGCACTCCGGTTTCCTCCCTCATTCGGCGAAAAACAACCGAGGTGATGGTGGTACCTTCCACTTAACAACTACCGCTTGGGCCTTCAAAAAGCTCTAAGCTTATAGGGCAGTGACATAACGTAGTATTATTGTATATAACTCTATGGTAGAGCCGATAACTGGGTTAGCTGCAAGGGGCACTGGAGGGGAAAAAGAAGGTCGTCTTACTGAAGCCAATGCTATTAGACTGGATTTCTTAAGCCTAATAACGCGCGATTTTTGTGGTTGGAGAAAACAACGTTTTATTTTAAGCCTAAGAAATCCGCTCTCAAAGCACCGTGTTGACTAAAAATGCCGTTGTTTTCCCTTACATTTTAATCTAGTGCCCCTTGTAGTTATGCACTCCAGATGCTATCTCGTAGGCAATAATATGACATCACTTGACGCTTCCCTATTGGCCGACACCTTCTATTCTGTTCTATTCTATTCATATATACACAAAAAAAAAACCAATAAAAAGCTCCTCAGATCAATGTACACATCAATGTGGTGGGTGACGACTGTAATCTGATAAAAGCGTTACCACTCACAGAAATGTCATCGGTTTTATCGTTTAAAAAAAAATACAAAATTTTCACAAGGGAACGATATTCAAAATCGAACTTTCTAATTTCATCTTAATTTATTCACATTCGTTGTAAATGTTTTTAATTTATTTTGAACATCCAAGTTCTTCCTACATAGCTTTCTTGCGGAAGTCTTTCTCGTTATCCGATAGCGTCTACAAATCCCACTTTTAGTGGCTGAATCGTTCTTTTGCGGAAGACCTTGCCTTTATAACGGCTTCAACTTCGGTTTCCAACCACAATTAAGTCATTTCATTCGGTATGAGGTCAGCAATTCGTTCTTCAGGTTGGAAAAGGTGGAGGAACTTAGGGAGGGGAGGGTGTAACGGGTAGTGAGGTATAAGTCCCGCAGTGAAGCCAGCCTCAAGGGGTCAGCAGCACACATCCTCCGGTTGTTGCGATATCAAAGTTTTAACTGGCTGCGTTTGGAGGGAATTGCAACCACAGAGTAATAAATGTGTAAAATCCCTTTTATTGCCGATCGATGCGAAGGTGGGAGAGAATTGGATGTGGGGGGGGGGGGGGGGGAGGAGGGGAGGACGTCAGGCGACCCTAAGCATTGGACGCAGCTCAATAGTTGTCCACCATATAGCCCTCCCCAGCCCAAACGTGAATCATTACTCTGAACCGTCATGATTGTGGAGTTACTCTGTTTAGTAATCTCTACACCCAGATTTCTCTCTGATGCCGGCTGATCCTCCTTTGGAATCGAGAGGAAATTAGGAAAAAAATATCTGCGTAAAAACACAACAGGATTTGAAGATCGTGGCCGTGAGGAATGCTATGTAATAACAACTCCGCCGTTTAAGACTTCGCCTTTTGTTGAAATCACGAACGGTCGTGCGGGCTATAAAAACGAAGGTCCTCGGGCAATTCCCCCACCGTAATTTAGACAGCTGACAAAATTTATGACATCTGAATAAGAGTGGATATTAAAATATTGTGGTATTGATGTCGATGTGCGTGTTACTCATGTACGCTGGCATATTTTCTGTCTGTCAGCAATTATTATTGTGCAGAATAGAAGTGACGTATGTACTTAAACGTTTTTTGCTGTAAACGTGTGTTGTGTATACGTTTGTAGGCACGGGTATGAATTTTTTTTGTGGTGGGGGGAGGAGGAAATACCATTAGTAGAATTAACGCCCTTTCTGAATATACGGTTACCTCAGGACAGAGAGGGACAATTTTACGAGGAAATGCCTACAATGTTGCCACAATTGACAAACCCCACAGTTGTCCCCTTAATCGACAGTCCCCACAACTGTCAACCCCAACTGTCAACCCCATCCACACATCATGCTTTCATTTAATTTTCCCCAAGTTTAATGAATTTATCATTTTTGTGGGGGCAAAAAGGGAATATTGGACTATCAGCAATAGAATTAAGGTCCTTTTCGACTAAGAGGTTATGTACTCTACCTCAGAACAGAGAGTTCCAATTTTACTAGCAGATGCCTAGAATGTTGCCCACAATCCACAGTCCCCCACAACTGGCCCCATAATCGACAGTCCTCTACTGGCCCCATAATCGACAGTCCCCCACAACTGTCCTCATAATCGACAGTCCCCACAACTGTCCTCATAATCGACAGTCCCCACAATTACCCTCATAATCGACAGTCCTCACAACTGCCCTCATAATCGACAGTTCCCACAACTGTCCTCATAATCGACAGTTCCCACAACTGCTCTCATAATCGACAGTCCCCACAACTGGCCTCATAATCGAGAGACCCCACAACTACCCTTATAATCGACAGTCCCCACAACTGACCCCTTAATCCACAGTCCCAACAACTGGCCCCATAATCCAGTCCCCCCCCCACAACTGTCCACCCCACTCGGAGTTAACTGCTTTCAGTTAACTTTCCCCAAGTCACTGTGAATTTACCATTTTAAACATAGCAGGCAAGAATTGTGGGAACAAAAAGAAAATACTGCACTACTGGACAGAGAGGGACTAGTTTACTAGCAAATGTCTAGGATGTTTCCACAATCGACAGTCCCCACAACTTACTGTCAGTCCCATCCAGATGTCAAACTTTCATCGCCATGTGACTGTGAATTCTCCCTATTAAACACGACAGGCAAGCTGCAGCTAATATGAATCGAGGAGAATAAAGTGTGACTTACCAGCAGCCAAGCAATCTGACTCGGTCCTCCTTCATTAGCCCCGAAATCTCTACTGCTTTGTCAACCAACTGGTAAGGAGAAAAGTCCCCTCCCCCAAGTCCCCACTGAATGCCTATTTTGGCTCAGATCCCGCTCCAGTTTTGTCTTCCACACCACACTTCACAGGCTCAGTTGATTGGTACAAGCCTGCAACTAACATTTTTTTTTCAATTTTACTTAGTTAAAGACCAATTTGAACAAATACCGATGCAAACCAATTTACGTTGCCTTTTGGACTTAAATGTCAGACTGCCTGAGCGGGAAATTGAACCCACGACCTTTAAAACCAAAGGCCGAGGTCCTCCGTTAGCCATAGTGATACGCCACTGTGTCTCAGCGGTATGACCTCGGCCTCTGGATCAAAGTTCGTGGATTCGATTCCCCGCTCAGGCACTCAGACATTTAAGTCCAAAAGGCAACGTAAATAGGTTTGCATCTGTATTTATTTGACCCTTCTGAGTTGATCGATTGGCTTTCCGTCCTGTTTAGCCAATTTGCATTTGTGAAAGTCTTGGACGGAACAGCTTTACTGGACCGGTTTCCATGCAGGAAGGAAAAAATTCTCCAACTTGAAACTGTTCTTAAAAGGGAAGTTTTGCATGAAACATCTTTACTGGAGCAGTTTTCAAGCAGGATAAAAAAAAATATTCTATAACTTAAAACTCTACTTAAAAGCAAATTTTTAAATCGCAGTGAATGCCACAAAAAAAATCGCCAGCGTGTCTCATCATTTCACTTCGCATTATGGCACTTAAAAGCTCTTTGGAATCCCCGCTGGCAGCCAAGCGATGCCGCCTGGCTTGATCGTCGTCCCGTGCCTATTTCCAAAATGCTAATCAGAAATGGCAGCTATTAACCTACAACCGACCATCACGCCCTCTCCGTCTCTTCCCCCCACCCCCTCCTCCGACCTCCTCCCCCTTCCTTGCAATGTCTGCTATTGAAGGGAACGCATTTATATAAACGAATATTAATAACTCATAGCCAATTAAAACCTGACACGTCATCATCGTCAAAGAGAGAATAGATTGCGGAGATAGACGGAGAGGCGAAAATTCGCAGGAGGACCATATAGAACGAAGGACCGAGATCTCGTCGTCGTCTCTTCTTTTCTCTCAATAGTTGATAGAAAAAGAAAAGCAGAAGCAAGCAGAGCATCTTCACTTCCCCATTCTTTCACTTCATTCGCCTGGGGGTCCAAATTGCATTCCGAAAAATGGAAAATTGCGATCATCATGACGGGAGGTCTAATCTTCTCCTCCCTCCTCTTCTTCTTGGGGCTCCAAATGCCAGACTATAACGCCGAGCGAGATTCGCAAACAAAAGGGGCTTGGAAAAACAAAAGCCCAGTTTCATTCTTCGCCCGAATTCTCTCCCCCCCCCCCTCCCTTCTTCTTACCCCTTCAGTTTCCTCATTTTTCCCCCTTTCTTTCTCTCACGCCTACCTCGTAACCCTTCCAGCCACTCGTATTCGCCGAAAACGGGCGTGCTGGTGACAGTTCGTAAATAGCAACCAGTTGGGATGACTGCGGGATCTCTCGACAACAATGCAACTCGAAAGAAAAGGGCAAAAAAAAAAAATCATCTGAAAGGAACAATTTTGTATAAAATCATACATACCGTATGTACATACATACTGAAGCAACGAGTAAAACCGAAAATGTTCGTATTGTGTGCGCGGCGTATCTTGAGTCCTGGAAGTATTTTACGAGCGGCTACGTCTTCCTGGAGGGGGCGGCTTTAATCGACGGCCGCCATTGTTTTTGTAACCACTTGAATATCAACAAGGCACTCTGCTGCCAAAAACGTACAATCGATTATCTGTGTTCGTTCTGTGGCGAACTCAAGATAGGCCACGCACACTTTAGTTTGTGTTGAAAATCCAGCCAAAACGCACGTCCGTGAAATGTGAAAATTTGTAATTTCTACGCCAAACATTAAATGAAGAGACTATAGCCTGTTCGACATTATGTTTGCAGGAACCTGACTGTATGACGCCACTAACGAGCGCAAAAACATGTAAATATCCCACTAGTAGACTCTTACAGTAGCTGTGTAGAGCCTACAAGTGTGGTGTTCACACGTTTTTGCACTCGTAGTGTACGGAAACGTGGCGTTATACAGTCAGTTTCCTGCGAACATAATGTGGAACAGACTATAATGACAACATCCTCCTCAAAAATATTCATAATTTATGAATCGAATGGGTTTGTTGAAAGGTCTCTGGCTAGTCTCTTCCTGTTAAATGTTTACAATCCTCACGTATAGCCACAGGAAATGTACACTCATTTTTTTTTTAAAGTAACACTAATTTTCAACACTTACGCGGATAATAAGCCTCAGTTCCAACGCGTGGAGGATTACAGCCCCCAACTCGGTAAATTTTTGCACTACAAGATGCATCGACCTTATAAGGCATTTTGCAGATCTTGACTCCTTGTTTTTGTATGTGCTCCTGGCATTTGTTTCGAAGTTACGAGTCATTTCAAAGTCTCGAAATTGTTAGTCGAATGGTCTCTCACCCCCTTCCACCAGTGTTGTCGTCTAGTCGACGTCTTGCAGCTGACAGTTGCAACGCTGTGGAAAACGTCGTGCCAGCTTCCTGATCAAGTGTAATGACCGGGAAAAAGCCAAAGGAAAAAAATACAACCGAGAAACGCAAGCATTTTGTCAGAGCGCCATTATCCTTCGCTACGGGGTCTACAGACGGAAGATTGGGGGCGTCATTAGTTCTTCCCTGCTCGTCCTTTTGCGCTTGGCAACCCTTCGGTTATCGCCAACAATGAGGTTCATTAAGTGAATGCCCAAGACCAGGAGTAAGTGGTCCAGCCCCCGTGTTGTAGGAATTCAAGTTGCAACACCCAACCCGAGTCGGCGCGGCGTTGTGTGTTTATTGGATTACAACGTTGCTTGGTGGGTGGCCGGGGGGACGGGGAGGGAAAAGGGTGGGTATGGTCTTTAGCGTTTACACGGCCGACTAAATTTCGCTCCGATTGGATTAGTGAGTTCAGTCACAAAGAGCCAGATCCCTAGAGATTTGTAAGGTTGAAGGTTCGAGGCTTAAAAGGGTAATAACCGTAACTATGGTAACTACGGTTGTCACCGGTTAACGTTGAGTTAGAGATTGGTCTGAAAAGGACGTGGAAAAGGGCTTGATAGATCTGTTGCCAGCAGTATCTAATTCCGACTATTCGGGAATTCTTTCGGCCTTGCTGTAATCAGAGGTTTCGCCTTTAGACCTCTTATACCACACGCCATGGCTGTTTGCTGTGACGTGCATATCACGGGACTGGGCTAGTCCAATCAGACGGCCAAACAGCCGCTGTTCTCGTTCGTCATTGGCTATCTCACGGTGACGTCACGGCAAGCAGCCATTGCGCATGGTTTAGGTTACCATCACCTTACCGTAGCTTTCTTTCCCTAGCTAAGTAAGCACGCTCAAGTGCCCTGTCCTTCAAACCTAGAAGGCTCGAGATCGAAGCACGTATCCGAATTACAAGTTCGCATATACCTAAAAAGCGACCCATAACGTTCGCGGATCCGAAGGGGGGTTAACTACCAAGAGTCGAAATACTGAAACTGAAACTGAATACCAGGTGTCGAAATATTGAAACTGAAACTGAAATCGAAACTCCTATGGCAATTCTTTTACCTTTTTCCGTCCTTCAAGGCGCCTTTTCACCTTTTCAACTCGTAGTTGCAGCACCGTAGAATCTTCGAGCAATATAAAGAAAATAACGGTAAATAAAAAAAAAAAAAAAGGAACGACACTTCGCAGCAGCGCCGCGAATTTTCATAAGTAAAACGAGACCACGTGACCCACATCAGCCTATTGGATGACGAAGAATTTGGAACGTGGATGCTGTGTTTAGAATATGGGCAGCGCTATCGAAATGGAGAACCGGCGCCTTAACATGCAGTTTGCTAGTGACGAAATCCGCAGCAAGGATTTCAGTTATGGTCTAGGCTACTTTGATGACAATTTGTGACTTTCTGGCGTGAAAAAATGCAGACGATCAGTTGGTTTGCCGGACTTGGTGGTGGTGGTGATGGGGGGGGGGGGATATGAGGGGCTGCAACATTTCACATTCACATTCAATCACAAACCCGATCTTAATAAATGTCGCCATTTTTCGACAGCCCGTGTTAAACCAGAACTATTCGCTTTAACTTGTCTAATTGAATAATTGATATCCCCCCCCCTCCTTACTCATACACCACGTTTTCTTGTTTACTCAGCTTTCTTTGACACCAGCGCGCCAACGCAACTTCAATTATTAATGTTCTTCTTCTTCTGCGTTTTGAGTTCTCCGTCAAGATTTAAATTTGATTTTTCGTATCAGACTGCAAAAGTTTTTGTTTTTTACTTTATTTCTTTTTGTCTGCAAAGTTTTCTGTGACAAGACTCGAAGAAGCAGGAGGTGAAGGGAAACGTGGGGAGGGGGTAAGAGTAAGCTTGTGAAGTTTGCTTTCAGATCTTAAGAAATGGTTCTACTCTAAGTAGTGCACGGAAAAGTCGAGATAAATCGTGTCATTTAAGTGCTTTGACACAAACGTGTTTTAAAGTTAGGTTTAAAGAAAGTAAGGTTACTGAAGTTCGCTCAATATTTAATGAGGTCCAAATATTTACGCAATTAAACCCTTCTACGAACGTCTGACGTAGGAAAAAATATCAAATTCAGGAACGAGACGCGAAAACGTTGCGAAGGATTTATTATACAGATATTCAGACAGCATCAAGTAACAACCTTTAACCATCGGCTGCTCCAGCTCTGGCAATTTTTTTTTTTTTTGCAACACAGGTAAAAAAAAACGTACCAATCAGATAAAAACGACAGGTGCCGTATTAATTACAAAAAAACATATATATATCACATTCAAATTTTTTTTTATTAATTGGTTTGATCATATCCGCCTAGTCGTTCCGCCTAAGCGTTCGTTTCCGGTACGCCTTCCTGAAAAAGTGAACCTTTGATGGCGCAAAAAAAAAAATACATAATTTGTTTAGTATTTTTTGAAAAGGCGAAATTATTGTTATTTAGTAGAAAATAACAGAACAACACGTTTAAGCTCCATTTGTTGCCAGAAAAGGCTAACAAATTTTTTTTTAAATATAACTTGTATCGCAAAAATGGTCTTTGTGCATCGGTTCGCAATCGTTCTTCTTGCGTTTAAGAATTTTTAAATAAGGCCAAAAGTTTAAACAGACTCAAGAGAAAATTAGCGAAATTCTTGATGAATGGGTACAAGGAAAGCAGATTGAAGAATGGAGGTGTCTATTTAAGAATGCGACACTCTGTTGCAAATTTTCGGCCTCCATTGGTTTTTCGGCGGAAACTACACTGAAAATGAGAGGGTGAAATTGTGAAGGGCGACCACTGACCAAGTGGTACAAACTTTAACATCTCACAAAACCACCCACGCTCCTCTGCGCTTCCAATGCAAATGGCCGATGCGTGAGAATCCTTGCGTGTTAAAAAATGTAACCGTTTCACTTTTGTAATTCAATTTTTTTTTCAATTTTCTGAAACGTTCTGAAAAAAAAGGTCATCATGCCGACCTGGAATTTTCGTTCAGTCGACGATCCTTTAAATAATCTCAATTTCTGGTGGATAGTTCAGGTTTTGGTAAACACACGCACGAAAAAAAAATTCGACAAATTCCCCCTTCGATTCGACAAAACATTCAATCCAAATGTTTTATATTGGACCTGTTAGCAAAACGCAAAATACACCAAGCGTAGTCGCTGGGGTGGGAGAGCGGGCAAGCTACGGGTAAGAAACTCCGCCTGTTTTCCGCCAGCTGGGCTTCTCTGCTGCACAGCGATGCTCATTGTGTAGCTAGCTATTCGCCAAGCGCGCTATCTGTGAAAGGCGAGACGCCGCGGCTACTGCGGTTAAGACGAAAACACGATTCACCTCGAGTGAAAGGAAAATAGAAAAACACGACGAACGGAATTGAAAAGGAGAAGGATCAGTGCCCGTTGAATAATGGCGAACATCGCATCGCTGAAAAACCCCGGTGTTTTGTTTGTTTGCCTACCCCATAACAACTGACATTTTTTTTTTTCAATTTTTTTACGAAGTTGTACGTTTTGAAGAGGATGGAACGCGAACCCATTTAAAGCAAAGTTTCATAGATTTGTATTTTGTACCTCGACTTAATTTCTTGGTAACGATTAACAAAAGATATTTTAGTTAAGTAGTGCAGTAATTTTTTTAACGATTTTTTTTAAACATTCCTTAACACAAACG
Source organism: Lithobius niger (assembly GCA_023313725.1). Lineage (NCBI taxonomy): Eukaryota > Metazoa > Arthropoda > Chilopoda > Lithobiomorpha > Lithobiidae > Lithobius > Lithobius niger. The sequence goes on from JAHWFP010079188.1 coordinate 36,593, forward strand.
CAATTAATGGCGTCCACTATTTCTGAGTCTATTTTTTCTTAGTTTTTTTTTTTTTTTTAGGAAAGACAGATTTCATTCCTGGAAATATATCTTTTCCCCCATGCACGGTAGTACTAACAGTACTTAAAATTGAAATTGAATTACGAAATAACAATTATTTAAAGTGATTAGGAACGGGCACAGCAATATAGACTTTCAACCCCTATTTGTGATTTTGTGGTTTCAAAGGTCGTGGGTTCGATTCCCCGCTCAGGCAGTCTGACATATAATTTTAAAAAAAACGTAAATAGTTTGGCATCTGTATTTATTTAAAAACAAACAACACCACAGAGATTGTTCCAAAGTAGAAATCTAGCTAGTCAATAAAAAACAAAGCCTTTTAAGTGGTTCTGTAATCGTATTCTCAACAGGACAAGTACTGGATAAGCAATGCTTTTATCGACAAGAATAACCAAAATATAGTGACTACTAAAAATGAGCGGCTAATATTTTATGTGTATGTAACAAAAATACCGATCCGTTACACATATCCAAAAAGTGCTATGCTGAACTGCTAATATTTCACCTAACTATGGAGAAACTGAACTCGACTTGGTTCGTGTCAGTGTAGCGGTAGGAATTCGGTTCAAAAGGTCGTGGGTTCAATTCTCTGTTGAGGCAGTCTGATATTTAAGTCCAAAGGGCAACGTAAATAGGTTTGTATCCTTGTTTATTTTACACTTCTTTAGGCGATTGTGCTTTCCGTTCTGTTTAATCAACTCGTGCCCACTCTATCCGACAATTTTGCTTCGCTTACAAAACTGAAGCCATGACCACACTGACTTAATTATCAGACTAGACTTAATAATTTTTTTTACCAAACTTGATCGTATTTGGTCGGATTTATTGGATATAAGTTGGATTTTTGGGGATTTAAGACCGTTTTGTTTGCGTATTTGGTGGATGTATGTGGATTTAATCCGGATTTGTTGAATTTAAACTGGGTTTAAAGATATCAGGTTCTTTCATTTTGCGAATTTGTTCCGAATTTTGTTCCGAATTTTAGCGGATTTAGTCGGATTTTTTAGATTTAGTTTAGATTATTTGGATTAAAGTCTGATTTTCCGGATGTTTCGTGTGCTTTCTTAATTTAAATCCAGACTTCCTTGATTTAAATCCTGATTTGTAAGATTTGTTCTGGATTTTCATGGATTAAATCCGGATTTCACACCAAGTGTACACCGGATTTATGAAGTTGGTATCCCCTCGTGGCCCAACCGCCAGTCATCTGACTAACGGTTTTGACCATGGTGAGCTTGTTCGGCTGCAGGCTCCTAGAGCTGATGACTTTGGGTATCGGTCGACGTGGAGTTCGAGTCCTAACCATGCGCACCTCCCGGGGCCGATGGACTACTGTTTCGAGTACTGTCGCAACAAGCATGGCCAAGGTCCCTGGATTGATAGTATTAGCTAACTGCATCGAAACGAAGGCCTGATTTGATTGAATATTTTGATGTTAGATTTAGCGCGTTGCGTGTCAAAACTAACGACGTTTTGGGTCGATTTCGACGTATTCCTTAATAATGGATCATTGTGGAACTGGGTCAATACAATGGTAATTGGTCATGATTTCGACCGCCAACAAACCAATCGTAGAAGTGTTTTGTAATCGTCATCAATAATTCAGAGCAACCGTACACAAGGGTGGATGACGTCACGGTGTGTGTGCCAATCATCGAACGGCAGGCAACATGGATCTTGGTATTTACCGAACGATTGAAGCTGTTCCGGTCGCGAAATTTAAATGATTTTTACACCTTTAAAAACGCACAGAAAAAGAAATACATTAAGAGCAACACTTAGAGCTCTGGATTTTTATAGGAGTAAAAGAATAAATATAAAAGAACGTAAATATTTATGTTTGTATTTATGTTTATTTTTACGTTTATGTTTCTATTTGTGTTTGTGTACGTTTGTTTATCTGGACTTGATTGGGGGGGGGGG
>JAHWFP010079189.1:0-43313 GCA_023313725.1 Lithobius niger
TATGATGCGTAGAAAGCTACTAAAGCTCTTTCAAAAGTATACACCGCACACAGTCATGCCTATCAGAGTTTCAATGTTTAGCAGTCTTGGCATTATCATCAGGTAATCATTGCAGGAACCAATAATTAACCAGCTGATGTTTTACGTAATAATAGAAGACAACCAAATATGCAATTAACTTTTCGTTTATGAAAATCTACTCTGTAGTTTTCGACAGACCGTAAACGTGTTGCTCGCTCGGCCAACTCAATTTTGATGCTTGGTATGCCAGATAATACATATAGATGTCTGACAAATATCATAGTAAGCAATCCAGTTTTTGCTTCAATCAATTCTAGCCATTAGTTTTCGAGATATTAGATCCAGTGTTGCTTGCTGGACCAATTATATTTGGCTGCGTGGCATTGCATGTAGGTAATACAAATAGAAATATACACGCGTAAAAAGCAATCCAGTTTTTGTTTCATTTAATTCTATCAAGTAGTGTATGAGATATCATTGCTGCTGCTCACTTGGCCAATTAAAATTCGCTGCTTAGTATTGCATGCAATATGTATAGAAGTATAGCAGATATTATAATAAGCAATCTTCTTTTTGTTTCATTCAATTCTTTCCAGTAGTTTTCGAGATATCATGAGATATAAACCCGTGTTTATTGCTCGGCCGTTATATTTTGCTGGGTAATAATGCATCTAATACGTATAGAAATATAGCAAATATAAAAAGCAGTCCGTTTTTGTTTCATTTAATTCTATCCAATGGTTTATGCCATCTCATTAATTATCAAGACGTATTGCTCGCTGTGCCAATTATATTTAGCTGCTTAGTACTGCATGTAATCCGTACAGAAATATAACAGATATAATGAGAAATCCAGTTTTTGTTTGATTTAATTCGATACAGCAGTTTTGAGATATCATTAGATATTAACGTGTGTTGCTCGCTCAGGTAATTATATTTTGCTGCTAAATATTTTGTGAATATTTATAGAAATATTACAGATATAATAATAAGTAATCTACTTTTTGTTTGGTTCAATTATGTCCAGTAGTTTTCGAGTTATCATTAGATATCATCACGTGTTGATCGCTCAGCCAATTATATTTTAGTGCGTAATATTGCATGTAATACGTATAGAAATATAGCAGATATCATAATAATAGATCTACTTTTTGTTTCATTCAATTCTGTCCAGTAGTTTTCGAGATATCATTAGATATCAACACGTGTTGCTCGCCGGCCAATTATATTTTGATGCTTGGTTTGGCATGTCATATGCATAGAAATACAGCAAATTTCATGGTACGCAATCTACTTTTTGTTTCAGTCCATTCTGCCCAGTAGTTTTCGAGATATCTTTAGATAGCAACTCGTGTTTCTCGCTCGGCTAATTATATTTGGCTACTTACCATAGCATGTAATACCTACAGCAGTATAGCGGATATCTTAATAAGCAACTCTGATTTTGTTTCATTCAATTCTGTTCAGTAGTTTTCGAGATATCAACATTTTCGTTCAGAGTAAAAGCCCAGTGAGTCATACATATTAATCTTGCAACCCCTTCCGCATAACGAAGGCATTTTTTTTACCGGAAATGTACATAAAGACCCCAAAAAACGTATATCCAATTTGTTTGTTTTGTAACCACACAAAAATGCATGTCTATATGTGTGGACATTGGGTGTAAGGGGAGTTAGGCGGGAAGAAAAAGCTGCTTCTTACCTGTGTGCTTGTGTTATACTGTGTTTAAAAACACCGTGATAGTTTCTAAAGCATGAGTTAACCTAAACCTTGTATTTAGAACACTGAAGTATTTTACTTTTACAAGTCGAACATTTTTGCTATTTTCTCCAACATTTCTAATTGGCGTATTCTTAATTACTTTGAATAGAAATATTTAGATCTACAATGTGTTTGCTATCATTGTCAATACCATCTGTATTTTTTTCAACTAATGATTCATTAAAATCCTTCTAAATGGTCTTCATTCATTACTAAATCACCTAAAATGTCTGAAGATATGGGAGCCAATTCAGTTTTCTTTCCTTGTGCTTGCTCTCTGCATTTGTGGAAAAAGCTTATTTGCGTGATTAGCCATGCCATCCCAAGTTTTACATAAGTAGGAACAAGGTTTTACAATAAGTTTTACCTACTAAATTTAAACACAGTTCCTGAAAACTTTGTGTCCGTGGTCTGATCATCTTGCCTTACCTTGCTAACTTGCCTTTACAATTTGAAATACACAGGCTTGGTTTTGCAGGTTGCCTACATTCTGGCCCTTTTGTTTACACTCTTAGAGAGGTGCTGCCTTCTAGTGAAGGTTTTCTGATGTAAGTTTGTCTCCCTATGTATACACTGGGCCACTGAGGGTAGCTGTGTGCAATACAGAATTCAAGAAAAAATATTGATAACTTTTTTACACGGTGGGGAAGAAAGGGTTACAGAATGTGTCAGTTAAAAAAGAGTTCTATCCCGTCCACTTTTTGCAGTCATACATTTTATTTAAGAAGATAACCTGCTATTGTTATCCGTCCAACTATAGAATTGATCATCATAACATTTCAATTTAATGAAGTAAAGCATTTTGCCATTTTTCCTCTTATTTTACGTATTACTTGCTTTATTAGCAATACAGAATTCAGTATTAGCAATACAGAATTCAAGAAAAAAAATTTATTACTTTTTTACACGGTGGGGAAGAAAGGGTTACAGAATGTGTCAGTTTAAAAAGAGTTCTATCCCGTCCACTTTTTGCAGTCATACATTTTATTTAAGAAGATAACCTGCCGACCAACTATAGAATTAATCGTCATAAGCTTTCAATTTAATGAAGTAAAGCATTTTGCCATTTTTCCTCTTATTTTACGTATTACTTGCTTTATTAGCAAAACACCTGAAAGTAACGTTTTTTTTTTAAGTTAGGGTTCTTAGAAACTTCTGTGAATGATTTCACTCTGTTCATCTCTTAAAACATAAATATCCGGTGCATTTTTTTTACACTTTACGGTAAAAACTTCAGTAGTAAAATTTTGCGCATAGCTTTTATCGACAATTTTCTTAACTTTAGAAAACCTGACTTTATTTTCTACTTCAAATTTGGGTTCTTTTAACTGTCAATTAGGGCTAATTTGTCTCAACGACAACTCGTGATGCCACGTTACTTTGGGCAGTCTCAGTTTTATGATAGAGTGAATTCCGTTATTGTTTAGTGAAACTAACTGGTTGGTAATAAATATCTACTTGTAATTCCCTTGGTGAATCATTGCCAGATTTCAGTTTTTAGCGCTCTGTTGAAACATTTAACCATGCTCTCTTTCTTTTCTGAATTTGTAAAGAACATATTGCTATTATGACGGTAAGAAGCATTTTATGGGCTTTATTGAAAAATTCAATACCTAAATCAACTTGTAAATTTTGTGGGGGTGTTGTTCCTACTACTATCTTCCTAAAGGCTTCGTTCACAACTCTACCCGTTTTAGCAGTATGGGTAGTATTGACTATATTTCCCTTCACGAAATATAAAAGTAGCAAAAACGCTGGACGTTTAGTGTAAGCTCTAGTCAGACCAGTAGTAATGTGCAACATTTAGAACCTAACTCACATATACATAATTCAATCAGACCACTTTACTGTAAACACTCCAACTTCAACCATACAGTCATGATATCTCAATTAGACCATTGTCATCTAAACCTTTTAACTCCAAACATACGTATACCTAAATTAGATGACTCTAAGCACTCCACATATATTTCTGAATTAGATCATTCTACTGTAAACCATCCAACGCCAACCATATACATGTATCTCAATTATACCACTCTACTCTAAATCGTCCAACACTACTCTAGAGTGGTCTAATTAAAATATATACATGGTTGGAGTTGTAGGGTTTAGAGTAGAGTGTCTAATTGAAATATATGTATGGTTGGAGTTGGAGGGTTTAGAGTAGAGTGGTGTAATTGAGATTTGTGTATGGTTGGAGTTGGAGTGTTTAAAGTACAGTGGTCAAATTAATATATACGTTTGGTTGGCGTTAGAGTGAATTTTAGAGGAGAGTGGTCTAATTGATATATGTATGGTTGAAGTTGGAGGGTTTAGAGTAGAGTGGTCTAATTGAGATATATGTATGGTTGGCATTGGAGTGAATTTTAGAGGAGAATGGTGTAATTGATATATGTATGGTTAAAGTTGGAGGGTTTAGAGTAGCGTGGTCTAATTGAGACATGTATGGTGGGAATTAGATTCTTTAGAGTAGATTGGTCTATTTGAGATGTATAAAAATGGTTGGAATTTGGGGATTTAGGGTAAATTGGTCTAATTGAGATATGTATGGTTGGAGTTGGAGTGTTCAGAGTAGAATGGTCTAATTGAGATATCTCGGACTGAAAATTCAAGTGGTGATTAGTGAAAAATAGGAAGCTAACAAAAAAAGTTCAATAGTTAGTGCAATCATGCTAAATTAGAGTTATCCTAGCAAAAATATGAAGTCAGTAAAAAACATCCGAGACTTAGTGCAAGATCTAGTTAACCTGGACCATAAATTCAGATGACGCTTCCACGTCTTAGCGAAAATTTGAAGTTAGTGAAAAATGCATAATACTGAGCACAGTCACACTAAATTTAAGTAAACGTTATTGTAAATTTCAAGTTGTACCTAGCGAAAATAGGGAAGCTAGTGAAAGAATGTGTAATACTTACCAAAATGCTCGCTAAACTCAAGTAAACCCGGTTTGTTATTTAAAGATCAAACTCAACTCCCCACGTCAAATACGCAAAATTTATCAGAAACCTTTTCAAATAAACCCTTTCAAATAAACCCTTTCAAATAAAAGGAGCCGAAATTCAAGAGTACTGTATAGGTTTATTGGATTGACGTCACTAGAGTAAACCTTGACATGAAATTTCTGGTCAGTAAGCTAAGCCTTGACATCACAACACCGCATGACGTCCAGTTAGTAAATTAAACCTTGACATCCCTTCCAATCAGTAAAGAAACATTGACGTCACAAGATCACGTAACTTCCGGTCAAGTGCTAGTGGCCTACATTCCCTATTGCTGTCAACGCGCCATTAAGCCTCATCTCCCCCCCCCTATTGTTTACGAGGTGGGGAGGTAGCAAAAGGTGCATTTTACACTCTTTTCCAGATGGAAGGCAGGCAGGAAGCAGCAAAAAACACATTCTACATCCCGTGCATATGGAGGGTGATGTAGTCAAATACAAAAGGGCCTCGTGCTACCAGGTCGCTCCATCCCCTTATCGTAAAATCATACTATTGCTAAGGGAGAAACTTTAAACCTAACCCTGTTGGCCCTAACGAAAGTTGGTTTCTAGGGGAAAAATAGGTCATAAATTTGCTTAAAATTTATTGAGCATAAATCCCTGACAGAACCGCTATACCACTCCTCGAGACCATCATTCGCTGAAGGAACCCTCCCAGATGATGGCTTGTAAGAGTGACCTCCGTTACACCAAACGCCAAAGTATTTCCTCTGGTTTCCTAGATACCTATCATAAAAGGGCTATCATAATTGATACCTATCATAATTGAAGCTAACTTAAACGCAACTTCTAGGTGTTGCAAAACGTTTATCAAATTACCAAGCAGTAGAAATTAACAAGTGTCAATAATTTCACATTAGTAATAAGTAATTCTTGAAGAACTGTCTAATAAAGATGAATTTGCCTAGGCATCAGGGTTAATTTAAGATTAAGGCCTGAATCCAATATAGAGAGAATACGCCAGAGAAATGATGTGATTGCTGGATGAAATCTGGATGAGGTCTGATTTCATTTGCCCAAAAATTTTAAGATAAAATAAAAAGTGAGCATAAGAAGCGCATTGCCATACTACGGGATGAACTTCGGGTTGATATGAGCAACCCCTTCCTAATAAAACAGGATAACATAAAACACAAAATAACTTGTCACGTTCAAACGTAAAGAAACACGGTAAAGAGACAAGCTATAACAGAGCCCCCACAATAGATGGCCGCAACATTCTAACAATTCTAACAATATGAAAAAACTTAATTGCTAATTCGAGCGAGATTCACGTGTTCACACATTCTGTCAAGTTGCCAACGCATCGAAATTAGATTTGACAAGTACTAATTAGAAGAATAAGGGGGGGATTGAGGCTTAATGGCACGTCGACAACTTGGTCATTAGCGCCAACCTCAGTCACAGTGCAGTGGTCCGGGTTGCCACTGCACCACACATTACAGAGATGTTATTCAAACCCCTAATCTAAATCTTGTCATACATCTGTACCTCCTGCAAAAATTGAAAAACACCAGACAGGAGGACAGACTTATCGCCCAACTGATGCGCAATGTCATGCGGAAGATAGAAACGACGACGAACACCATCAAGATGGCGACAATCAACAAGTAAGTGCCGGACCGTAAGTAGCCGTCGACACCAATAACATTCAGGAGGGTCAACCCCCGCAAAATGAAACAGTGAGTAAGTCGGGTGTGACCAATTCGCAAACGGGCCAACACAACCTCCTTACGGCGGTGAAGAATGATGTTAATCGCTCAATCCCCTCTCCTCTTCCTTTAAAGAAGACCTCCATCTATGACAGAATGTTGAAGTATTTGTTATGGATAATATGAATTTCTTTCGTTCTGAATCTGGTTATTTTACTAATTCACACATAACACCTTTTGTTATGACGCAGTGGTACACCCTGGAATTTTGTGGTGGGGAACTGGAATTTAAATCAGGACCCGAGAATTCAGCTAGGGTGAAAGAAGAAATGTTTGGTAAAGGGAGGAGCCAACCCTGGGATTTGAACAGGGGGTCTGAGTATTCCAGAGTCCTGCAAATAAATTCATTTAAAGCAATTTAGCAATTTTATGCAAATTTTACCAAATTTTACTCTTCCTTTCCGGTGCAGGGATTCATGACCCTTTCCCATCTTTCCCAGGTGCGCCACTAGTATGGTGTACTTCAAATTAATTCTTACGGCACTCAAATCAGCACAATGCATTTTGTTTACAGGTTTTCCGTCTACTAGCTCCATTATATATCAGTGGAAATGTAGTCAGTTCAGAAGTACTACTAATCTTTGCAAAATACTCCGAAGGAAAGTGGTCAATAAAACCAGATATTCCAAATGGTCTCCCATTAGAAGGATTTGTTCTCAGAGTTGGATTTTACCACGTAAGCAATAAAATACTGAAATCAGAATAACCAGTTGATTTTTTCCCCTGGACTTTTTGCCAACGATTGTTTTTTCTGGAATTTGCTCATGGATTTTCTGACCTACAAATGTTTTTTAAACAGATTTTTTTAGTCCTTATTTATTTTTCATAGACTTTCCTCCACCTATACTTTTTTCTCGTATTATTTCCCTTGCATTTTGTTTGCACGGATTTTTCCCTAAGCTTCTTAACAGGCAATAACTTGAAGAATAATAATATTTGACGTGCTTGTACTTAGCAGTTTAAAGCACAAAATAAATACATATGTATTTCTGTATTTGTGTACAGATAAGTAAATTATGTTAGTTTAGTGTGTTTGTTTTGTATTGAAAAAAGTGGTGAATTAAGGAGAGTAACGTTGCATATTTTTTGTTTAAGTCATTATGGCTTACGACTTTTTGACCTACTTCTAAATGAAACTACAGTGGGTTACTATACTTTCAAGAATAAATACTTTAGACGCGTGTTAGTAAATCATTATGCAATAATTTTTATTCTTATTGAGATCACACATTTATTAATTCCTTTAATTTAAATTACCAAAATTTGACAGTAAATTCGAAGTGCAAAAGTTTATATTTTTCACAGTATATTCGATAGTGAACACAAGCATCAAGTCGACAATTTTATTTTAAACAAAAAATACGAAGTCAAACTCAATAGATCGGAAAGAAAATAAAAGTTTTTTTTTAAACCAAGAATATAATACGCCAGCCTGTTGTCCTATTTAATTTATAGAGAGCAATGTAAAGGAGGGGGGTGTAGGGGAAGAATGGAGCGAAATGGGTGTGGCTTCGGACTACCTAATTTACTTATCATTACTAGGAGGAGGAACAAACAAGTTTAGGTGTACTTCCTTTAGAATTAGTTCAGTGTATCCCAATTTTAGAATAATTCAGGTTTAATATTTAAGAAGCACTTCAGTTTAGAAATTTTTCATTTAGACTTAGTTCAAATTTTTTAATTAGAAATACTTCAGTGTTGAAGTAGTTCGTTTAGAAGTCCTTAGTCGGCCACTCCAAAACACTTAATAATAATAACAACAACATAACATAACAATTTATTGCCAAAAACAGTACTCGAAGCTTCAAGAGCTTGTATGCGCGACAATACAACCTGATTTATACAGTATTACACAAATATTAACATTGAAAGATGAAAGTGTTATGTTACATTCAATACAATTATACATATTCATTTATTGAATAGACTAACAAGCATATCTACCCTCAACACGATATAGAGAACAATTATCAATTCTGGTTTGTTAAGCAATCCCTGATTTTAAAAAAAATATTATTTCTATTTAAAATTATTTTTATATTGGGTGGAATATCATTTCGTATGGTTGAAATAATAATTTCAAGGCATCTTTTACGAAATGAATTTCTCCAAGTAGGCACCTTTAGCCAAGGCAAATTTTTTCTCCCTTGCCTTCTTATTTTAGTTTGATCTGTATTGTCAAAGTAATTATTAGTCACGACAGTGAGCTTATAGTACATTGCCATAGGGCAGAAAAAAAGAGTCCCGTGTGCAGTTTAGTGAAGCAAATAAATATGTTGGATTATCTTGTTCTACACCATGCCAGCTTCCATTTGCACCATTGTGTCATCACCGTAGGCAACCGGAAGTGGTGGAATGACATTATCAATGTGGCCACCTCGTGCGTGAATTAAACACTTATCTCTCTACAACAGCTGGACCCCGATTTACTTTTTTAGGTCTCAATTTAAAGCTATTGAGACCTACTGACTATGAAGTTCCAAGCTTCAATGCTGAAAATGCAAAGGGCTGCACACCTACGGGTTTGCAAACATTAAATTACCGTTTTTTTAACACACACTCTGACACTTATTAATAAATCAACGGCTAAACTATGAGATTGGCCAATAGTTTCATGAGAACTAGATCACGGCAAATTCAGTTACCTATATAAAAAGCTATAGAAATTGAAAATCGGTTGAATGGTTTGCGAAATATCAATGGTGAGGCGAATGCTTTTCACTATGCAGTACTACTGCAGTTTATCATTAGGCGGCACCTAGTATGTTGTTTGAACACTGTTTGGCGTCCAGCATGTTCTGATGAAAGACTCGTTAAACCTTGGTGACAATCACATTGTTATAACAATTATCTTGCTCAGTATCCGTAATAGAGAGTGTACAATCATTACTATTAGAAATTTAAAACTACTTCGTTTGATGTTTAAGGTAAGGTTTATCTGAATCGAAATCAAAACACGAATAAGCTTTCCTGTTAGGTTTCGGATGCACCACAATGTGGCTGCAGTGTTTAGTCCATGTGAAAGCTTAGCACTGTATTCAGCCATTAAAAACGTAAATAAAATTACAATCATTGCAACTGCCCAAAAAAGCGCTAGTAATTAAAAACAGCGAAGCAATGGTTATTTAATGTTTTACATAACCTTAGTTTTTAGTGCTATGTACACCAACGTCTAACTTGTAACAAAGTAGGAATAATATAGTATGGCTTTGTTTGGTTGTGTTTAGATTATCGAGTAACGTATTTTTGATACTGGTAAAATGTAAAGCTTGGCATTAAAGAAAATTAGATAAACATATAGCCAACTTTTTTACTATTCTTCATTCAAGTCATCACCTTTCTGTTCATCACCCAATTGATGATTCATGACGATTAAGTTTGTATTATTTTTCAGCGAAGTCATTTTTCAGTAATTGGTTGCATGCAGCCACCAAACATTCCCTTACCAAACGTGTAGTTAAAATGGTTAAAAATAAAGACATTTTAATTACAGCAGTAAAGTTTCACTGGACTAAATAGTGCAACAACATCTGAAAGCGTACAGGAAAGTTTACTCGTTTTCCTTTCCTGTACTGAGTTCGGTTCAGTTACTTTAAACATCAAGTTACCTTAAAAATCAAGCGAGCTTGTTTTTCTTTTCTGATTTGTGATGCTTTTGCATACCACGTTATTATCCTAAACGATTTGTTCACAATGTACTCTTTTGTTTTCAGTATTGGTAAGCGCGTACAGAACCATTACTACTCACTGATCCCTGCATAACATATGCCGGACCTTTTGTAGGAAGTCACGTTGTCAAACTGCCCGTTTTGATGTTGCATTAGATATATTGTTTCTGTGGGTCCTAGAGTTTGAAAGCCCATAGTTTCCACAACAGTACACGTCGCAATATTTCGTTTGCTACTGGCTTTTGCTATGTAATTCACACTCTGCATACTGAACTCCCTGTTTCATTGCTGCCGTGCAAAGAATGAAGATGTGCACTTTTTTAGTTGCTACCGTACAAAGCGTTATTATGCTCCTCTTTTTCATTGATACCGAACAAAGAATGAACATGCTCCCACTTTCTCATTGCTGTTGGAAAAGAATTAAAATGCTCACTTTATCATTTACTGCTTTTGGATTGGTTGTCACAAAGACTCCCCTCCCCATCCGCATCACGATTCACGCTAAGTAAAACTATATATGAACAAAAAGTGGTTTTGCCATTTAGAAAAGAAAAACTAGAGCTCTTAACCTCATGAAACTCACAGTAATACTAACGAACTGAATGGTAATTTTAACTCAAATTCTAGGGAACAAGGATTGTGACATACCAGCCTCCATACACACGTATGAATAACTTATGGTAAAGAGAGCAAAAAGCTCATTGCTATGAGGCAGATAAACTGCCGTACCCTAGCTCCTAATTAATAAAATAGTTTTAAATACCCTCGTTGGAAAATATACATCTTCATCTTTCATCTAAGCCTAATCATATCTGTTTATTTAATTAGAATTGTTTCTGCAGTAGTGTAAAGATTGAACTTGTGGTAAATAGATGTAAAAAGCACAGTGCTACAATATAGATAAACTGTCGTAGCTGAGGGCCTAATTAAATAAATCGTTTTAATTAGCCTTCTTGGACAATACACACTTTCATATTTCATCTAAGCCTAATCACATGCATTTATCTGAATTACAACAGTTACTGCGGTAGTTTAAAGATGGAATTGGTTGAAAAATGACGCAAAATAAAAGCACTACAACGTAAATAAACTGCCATAGGTTGGCTCCTAATTTTAAAAAATTGTTTTAATTACCTTGTTGGAAATATACATATGGATCTTAACCTAATCACACCTATCTATCTTAATTAGAAAGGCTACTGCAGCAGTTTAAAGAAGGAAATTGCCGTAAAATGATGGAAAAGCACGACACTACAACGTAGATAAACTGATGTAGCTTAGCTCCTAACCACAATACATTGATATAATTACCCTTGTAAGAAATCATACATCTTTACCTTTCATTTAAACCCAGTGATGTCAGTCAGAACTAACATTGCAGCTTTTTAAAGTCAGGAATTATAATACACATATGCTCTGTTGTATGTCTATCATACATAAATTGCCTAATAGAATTTAAATGACGAATTTGGGTCAAAAAGGTTAATTTTACGCAAATATGAATAGAAACATTTCTGAAGGAAATTTCTTTGCAAACATAGTTTGTAACCAGTTTATATTCAATCAGGTGAGCAGTTGCTACAAGCAAAAATTTTTAGGTCGCCATTTTTGGATGCCATCTTGAGTTTTGGCCTTAGAAAGAATAATCGACATAGCACCAGGCATTGCTCAAGTTAGGCTAAAACCGCCTGGAACCCAAATGTCCCAACATTTGCCGTTGTGCCGTTTTCTTCCAGTCTAAAAAGGGAAACAATCGCTCTCAAAATGTTGCCCTCAGCATTGATATTTTCAATTTCTATAGCTTTTTTTTTAAAGATAACAGAATTTGTCGTGATCTAGTTCCTATGAAACAATTGCGCTAAACTATAGTTTAGGTGTTATTTCTCAACATGTGTTAAAAAATCGATATTTTAGTGTTGATGAGCCCTAGCTATGGACCCTCTGTATTTTCGGCATTGAAACATGGGACATTAGAGATATTGCTTCTTAACAGCTTTAAAATGAGCCCTAGAAAAAATAAATCGGTCAAGCGGTTGCAGAGGTATAAGTGTTTATTTCACACGTGACAGTGGCCATATAATGACGTCATACCACCACTTCTTCCGGTTTCCTACGGGAATGATACCATGGTGGAAATGAAAGCTGGCAAGGTGTAGAACAAAATTTTTGAAACGTTTAAAAGCATGTATTTCTTCAACCTTTGTGGACATGAGTGCCTTTTACCAAGCAATGCCTTTACAGCCTTATGCAAAGTCCATTGGAAATGTTCAACATAACTATTTATTGTCGTCCTATAAATCGTACAAGCATATTTGACCTGTGAAAGCACACAAGACAGCTCATACAGTGGTTTCTCAATTTTGGTTCAAAATATGCTGTTGACAATATAAAGGGTTGGCATAATTTTCCAGGTTTCATTATTTTTCAATACTTAATTTCTCATTTAAGTACATGTTTTTACCACCAATCATCAGTTTTTGAAGAAAAAAGTAGTTTACATGTACAATTACATGACCGATTTTATTAAGTCTGAGCAAATTCTACTTCCACCCAAAGATTTTATTAAGTTCGAGCAAATGCTACTTCCACCTAAAGAAACATTTTACTCACATTTAAGAGCCAGCCACATTATGGATGAAGATTATTCATACACTCAATAATGGGACGCTCCTAATTGTGCTACACTAGGTTTCTATCACGAACTCTACATTTTAGTGGGTGTTGCGTTACTTGCTGACTGCTTTGAACATGTTAGGACCATTTCTGTGATTCTGTACTGTTTGGATCCTTGCCATATTTAAACATTTCCCACATTAAAATGGGATGCTGCTCTGCGAATGATGGGGCCTAAGCTAGAATTGCTCGCCAGCATCGACACGTAAAATTTTAAATAGTAAGGGGCTACGGGACAGAAATCCATTATCCCCATGCGGTATACCAAAGCAAATAATCCTCTTTTACCTGAATTTCACCCTATGAAACGAACTACTTACATCATCTACTACGACGCAAAAAACCTATATGGCTAATTTTGAGTAAGCCGTTACCCTATTCAGACTTTAAGTGGCTGACTAAAGAAGAGTTGGCTCCGTAGAGGTATTGAGTTTACCTGAAAATAGCACAAATATCTAAGAACTTTAGTGTTCCATTTTCACTTTGATTCTGTGAAGTTACAGGTGGCCTTTTAATACCCAGTCTTTACGTGATTCACACTGAATATCCCTTAGCTGCTGAAAAAATGGAAATAACATGCGAAATCCTGTCACCATTTAGTGGGAAACTGGCTCCACCTACTAATGCCTTTTCTTGTAAACTTGTTCCTCATTTACGTCCACACAAGGATTACGTTTGCTATCACAGAAATTTAGCTTATTACCTAAAGCAGGGAATGGTTTTAACTAAAGTTACGAAGGGTATTAAGTCTACGGAATAGATATGCTTAAGCCTTTTATTGATTTCAATACCGAGAAAAGAAAAGATGCTACGACGGAGTTTGAGTGAAACATGTACTCATTATTTTGTATCAGTATTTAAGGTAAGAATACGGATAATGTAAGGAAACGTGTAAATATTAAGTTGCCTTTTGGAGTATTTTGACTAATCGTCTCTTGATTTGGTTCTGTTTAAAATTCCAAAACTTAAGGTGATAGATAGACCCGTGCACGTTAGTTTTTGTTTAGTGAGCAATCTAAGCATGTAATGTTCCACTTTCATTTAAATTCTATTAAAAAACAATACGTGGACAGGTGTCACCTTCTATATTCTGATACAGATAGCTTTATGTATGAAGTCGAAACACCAGACAGTTATGCAGACATGAAAACCTTGTTGCATTGGTTGGACATCAGGAACTACTATGGGCACCATTTTTCGTATAGTGAACACAACAAGAAAGAATTGGGGACCTTAACAGAAGAGCGAGGTGGGAACCTATTTCGGAATTTGTTGATCTGAGGTCAAAAATGTATTCCTTTGAGTGTTGTGGAACTGTTAAAAAAGTAGTCAAAGGCAATGGAATGAAATGAAGGGTTTTGTAACGTTCAACGACTACTCAACTTGTTTATGTGAAAAAAAACACCTTTTTCTATACACAGGTTTTCATTCGTAGTTTCAAACATGAATCAGTATTACAGAAAAAGGTAGGGTTGCTTGCTACTTTGGGATGCGTCACATGACGTGTGAAGGAGTACAAACCCTATCTTCTTTTCATCATTCCCTTAGGTCACCCCTTTAATTCTCGCATTGGTAACTTTTGTAAATAGGTTATATATTTACTGAATGTGAAAGGGCTGTATGTAAATGAGTTAGGTCCTGTACAGACCCTGAATGGTCTGTACATAGTGTCAGTGTAATAAAACACGATAAGGAAGTTATTAATGTGCCGTGTCTCAAATTACTAGTATTGTTGAATTAGTGGTTCCCATTAAGATTAAATTCCAGTCGAGACCGTTGGCTGAGGTTCAAGTTGTCACTTTCGGTTGGTCATGTGTCATGTGACGTCATTTTCGTCCCACTCCTGTCGTTCTATCTCCTACTTGGTCACCACAGTTCACCAAAGTAATTACGAAATGCATGGTGAAATTTTCAATTCCTCACTGCGACAACACTGGTAAAGCAGTTGAACTCGCTAACTTCATGAGGCAGTTTGACTGCTGAGTCCACCTACTAGAGGTGGCAGACCTGCAGTTGTTCTTCACTAGGATTATTTATGTCAACATAATTAAAAAATGCTGGTCCTGTCGATACACAGTCTCCAAAAAGCTAAAAGAAGGAAAGTCACTCGACTGTAAGTAATAAGTGTATTTATCGTCTGGTCATAACGCACTTGAATACGAAACTATAATGGTGAGCATACAATGGTGGGCATAACATTCTCTAAATACTTCCTTCGTGACACTGGCCACCATTTTACTCATTGACACATCAACCAACTTTGTTCCTAAAATATGATGCATGATGTCAATTTTGGTGGAAGCGCTCGGTTTTGGTATAATCAACTTCTGAACTGTTAAGTAAATTTAGAAAAGTGCTCTACGTGTCGTAATGAAAACTGGTAATATTTCTTTCAGTGCATACAGAGCCCTTTGCACAAGGTCGTCATAATGTGTACTCTAACCGTGATATATACCTTTCCCAAATTAAAGAGCCCAAATTTGACGCACCAGTTCCACCATGTTACTGCAAGCTATTTTCACTGTGTCTGTTAAATGTAAGGATTACAAGTATTTCTTTATTGCAGTATCCTCCTACCTGTTTTGTCAAGAAAATCGGATCAACATATGAATATGGAGGTTTTCTGGTAGACCTCATGAGGTCACTATCGCTCTATCTGGGATTCAGGTTTGTAAGTCTAACCAGTTATCAGGGTTAAAGCAATTACATGTTGCTTTATATAAACAAAAAAGGAGTGTTTGGTTTAGAAAGATAGTCGTATTGTTCCATAATTTCCACCACAGAATCATAAATACTACTTTATTTTAAAGCAACTTGACTTTATGCTGAAATGTCCCCATGGTACTACTAGATTCTAATGCACTAATGACTCATAACTGATAAACATGATCGATTAAGATAAAAGCCCTGTAACTCGAATGAGGCACATGGATTTTATCTTAGGTGGCCTTCTTCGTATTCAGTTCTGACTTTTATGTATCACCATTCCTTCCAGGGTAGCTTATATGTAATGAGTTGCGGCTAGTCTGGTGTTGCAGTCAGTTTGATACCCTGCTCGTTGTCAGTCTGACGATTTCTGGCAGAGGAGTTTGCGGTCAGCAATGGCACTGACACTCTTCTTGCTGCTCTGTGATGAGACATCGAAGCCAGGCAATATCTGGCCTTTTGTGTGGCAATAAAAGGCTGAAGTTCGTATACAAAACTAATGGCATGTGTAGGTAATGTCGCTCTTTCTCTGCCATTAGTATATATTTCGGTTGAATTTACTACCTGCTTTTATCAATTACTGTGATGTGCCGTTGCTTACGTCACTAGGTTAAATCGTTTAGACCCGTTCTCGCAGATTAGGTTAAGAGATGTTGCATTTCAAATGCTTTCACATGAACTTTTATTACATTCAGTAGGGCACATGCTGTGACCTCACAAGTTAAGTTGACAAGGTAGGTTGGGCACATAACTGCCACCTACAGGTTGCTGCATAACATTTTGCTAGGGGTTACAGAAAAAACAAACAAATGTACAAATTTATTAAAAATGTTATTATCGAATCCGATAATAAACACATGTTACCTGTTCAGTGCAGTCTGTGGGCTCTCAGCTAGCATCTTTAAATGTCGCCACAGTCTACATTGCCTCCCGGTGTTCTTAGAGCCTATGTCTGGTCGACAATTATTCATATAGTATGTAACATTCTGAGGGGGATGTCAGTGTGACAAGCATGACGTGGGAGAGGGAAATGTCAAAAATTGGATGTAATATCGGCAAAAGTTCTAACGTTATTTTTGTACCTGCAGCTTTGTTGAAGCAGTATTAAACAATAGTATTTAACTCTTTACACCATAAAGGTATTCAACAATAGGCAGATACCATAACAATTCAATTGTTGTCGTTCAAAAGCTTTTCGTTTATTTCACAGTTTTGATGATTCAGTACCGATAGTTGACTTGCATGTAGGACTACTTAATTTTTCTTCGTTGCTCACCTCTGTGAAAAGTTGCTTAAACCATTCAAATAAAAGAGATGGGATGCAATCCAATATATAATGTTAAAAACCGAAAAACACAAAGAATTTTATGTTTATTGTAATGCCTGTAATTTTTTCAATTTTCCCTACCAATAATGGTTTTAGAAATGGCTTAAATGATAGCTGTGTGCCTACACCAATACTATACTAAAGCAATTACTGTAGAATTTACTGCAATATTTCTAAAATTGTTTCCTATTTCGCAAGAACTCCACAAATTCAAACAAGTAGACGTGAAGCAGATTCTGAAGAAGAAACATAATAGAGCCAACATTGTAAACAGCTAACAATGACAAGTGAGCAGCAATTATGACCAAAGCAGTGATGAAGGAAGTTTTTCACCTCTTCCGCTAGAGAGTCACGTTTTCCACCGGGAAGTCCCATACAGAATAAAGAATTCTTCAAAACTAATTTTAAGGTGCAGAAAGGTATTGAAGGAAATAAAATTGACGTTAAGTCAGCTCCTGATGAATTAGCATAGCTACTTGGGTAGTAATGAGATTTCATTGCGGAGATTCGGTGTTTGGTAGTTAGTCCCCATATTGGTTGACTGCTGAATTAAATGTAAAAGCTTCAGCGGCTCTGCCCAAGACCCCACTGGTGAAGCTGCAATGTTCTGCCAGACCTGGCATTGGACTGGCATGCAGTAGCACCCCCTAGCCCTTCAGGAAATCCTAGATCGACCACTGTCCGAGTTTTAGTTGCTTATGTGCATCTGGAATCAGTGAAGGCGGAGGGAAAAAGAGACGTTCATGGCGAGCGACTTTCATGCCAACATTGGAAGGAAAAGAAAGTCAAGGAGAGTGGAGAAAATCGAGTGACAATGAATCAAGTCGAGACAATACGAGACGAGATTTTTTCTAGTCTATACCGAAATGAGACAAGTCATGAGAATTTAAAATTTTCTCAATTCTCGTTTCTCCTCGTCTCGACAGCAACATTATGGATTATATCAAGGGTAATATGGATAAAGCCTTGATTATTTTTATTAATCACCAATTTAAATGCAAGTTATTATAGGAGTAAAAGCACACAGTGAAAATCGCGTAGACTAAGATTCGGTAAGACATTATTACGTGGATTGGTATTTCATTGAGATGATGCGATCAAACATCAAACCCACGAACTCTGGATCACAATTCAGATGCTTCTACCATCAGAGCCACCTCTCTTGTATAATAACGGAGATTTCTGTAACCTACTATGTAGGACTACATACTTGGTAGAGCGTTTGCATGTGTCTGTAGTTTGCGTAATCTTAATGAACTAAAGGCTTACAAGTCCATAATAAAGGCTTACAGATTTTTCGAAATTTTTTGTAGGATGTCGGCTGTTGTGTCATTTTGTTTTTGTCTATGCCTAATAAATTTTACAGTAATTTGTGTTCGTTTATTTATGTGAATGTTTAATTAGTAAAACTAAAAGCAATATTTTATTATTTTTATAATATAATTATTACCATTTTTAATGAAAAGATTTCAATACGAATACATGGTTTTAATGTAAATAGCGAAGGATAAGATTTCTTTATGGTGGAACAGACAAAAACTACTTTCAGTTTTTGGCAGTTACAGCAAGCATTCGGAAAGAATTTCGGAAGGAGCCAGCAAAAAATCCAAATTGCTTGTGTAGATGAACCGGCTCACTTTCGAACATGAATATACAGTTTTCAATGAGAAAAAAATAGTAAGCAGAGGGGAAAGTTTCCATCGTTGCAGGGGCCGAGACAATGTTTAGAATAGACCGCAAAGCCACTGAAAGAGTCTGGTTGTTCTCTAAAACTAGCCTAGTTATCGCAGGCTGATGGGGGCTATGTCAGGGTGCCCCTGTTGTGGGTCATTGGTCATTGGTCAGCTGAGTTAGTCTCAGATTTGGTAAGATTTGCCTGTAAGGAAATGAAACACTGTGGAGGGGATGGAAAAGAAATTGCTGTATTGTTCGTCAAATTTTTGTTGTCATATACGGTGTGCTAATTCAGGTAATTGAAAACTATTACTTTACTTCCAATTTGTGAATCTTCCTTTTCTGGGATCATTGAAAAACAACTAGCTGGCATTCCCTTTGCAGAAAAAAAGTTACATTGTTTTGGGAAGGAAAGTCGCTTACTTTAGCTGTTGAATGCGGAATTTTTAATTTATTTATTTTTATGTAGAAATATGAATATCAGCAAGTCTCTATTGCTGAGAGAAGATACTGATTTTGTTGACAGGCCCATGTCGACTGTAGTGGTCGTATTTGCTGAGAGAGGTATCTGGTTACAGTATAAAATATCTTCCACAGCACTGAAATATTTCAACCGGACTTTAACGTAATAGATGCATTCAGTTGTTGTACACTTCGACAGTCACATTGTTGCGACGTAAGAAAGGATGCTTCTATGTTGTTCTATTTCCCTTCCTACCTAATCTATAATAGCTTGTTCTATACACCGCTGTCCCAACATTGCTGCAGCTCCAAAAACTAACGTTAGAACTTTTGCCGACAGTAACTTGCTACTTGTGCAAGAAAAAAATTGTAATACTTTAACTATCGGATGGTATTCCAGGCCCCTAGCCGTACCTAATTTATTCCCCAACATTGAACTGTAAAGGTTGGTAATGTGTGTTCACATGTACTTTACCGGTAATATACTAGTGTTGATCATGATGACTTTTTTGTTCAAGATATCTATTTAACGTGTGAGTAATTGTTTTCTACTCCTAATTAATTGTTATCTACTGTTTCGAATTTCGTTGCTATGATGAAGGACACGACAATCTTCAGTTACTTACCTTATAGTGCAATCAACGTTGTCAATTGTATTTTCCCCGTTTTATGGAAGCATTGGGACATGGCTCTTTGAATGTGTAAGTCCAACCCCATTCTAAGATTGCGGTTGAACAATAATAAACAGATGCTGATTAGTCATCGTATGGGTCCTAGTTCGGAACCAGTAAAAAATGTTTTAGGGGAATTTAGTGTGATTTTCCGGATGCTCTTACATATTTGTGAACCTGTTTAAAACTACGTATTGCTGCTCGGCCTAACCAGTGTTGGTGGGAAAGAAAGGTGTTGATGGATTAATGTGCCTAATTCCACAACCTTTTAGGTAATTTTAAACTTCATCAACTGTAGACTGCGAGCCATTATCGGAACTAGTATTTTACAAACCCTAGCACGGCAAATGATTCTTGTAACTTAGTGGTAAGTATAGAAGAAAGTCTGCTTTGATAATATGATTAAGGATAGTTTGAATATGCGTCCATCAGAACAAGGGACATGTGGCCAGCCAGGTCAACATGGACCAAATCCCAAGGATTTACTGGGTATTACCAAACGTGCTTTGTATCTGCTACATTATCTTTTGCAGTATCACACGCAACAAACTCCTTTTCACCGACACTGACAGCCTCTGCTACGAGATGGAAACGGAGGACTTCTATCTAGACATTCTTGCTGACAAAGACCATTTCGACAAGAGCAACTGTCCGTCGAATCATCTCATCTTCTCTAGCACGAGTATACAAGTACTGGGGAAAATGAAAGACGAAATAAGCGGCTGCCCCACCTTAGAGTTCATCGGAAACAGATCGAAAATCAACTCCATTAAACTTCTGAAAAAGTTGAATATCAAGAAGGCCAAGGATATATAAAAATATTTTGTGAAGTAAGATTTGAACTTTGATGACTTGAAGCAGGCCTAAAATCAATGACACCTCTGCAGAAGGGAAACTGGGCCTAGATTTCCAGCATCAATCACGAGTTGAGTACCATTCAAATATCTAAATCCTTCCTCTCATCTACACTGATACGATATATATAATATATATATTGGACAATGGCGATACCGGCGCTATGAAGAGTACACGGACAATTTAAACTCGAATGTGGACGTGATAAACGATGAGGAAGGGAAGGAAAAACATTCCCTCCAGTTCAACGAGCACGAAGCACAAATACTGACCGAAGCGATAATAGCCGAGGAGAATGTGAAGGTCTCAACGGGCGGAGAAAGTTGGAGGATTTTACGACGTGGAAGAAGGAGATTATAACGAAAGATGCCATCAGTAAGAAACGGAGGCGCGGAGAGAAGCTAAGTTAAAGAAAATGGCCGCTAGTAAAAGAAAAACTTAAGCTCGAGAAACGAGGGAGCAAAGAGCGGTTAGACTAGAGAAAATGGCCACCAGTAAAAGAAAAAGCTCAGGCTCAAGAAACGAAGGATCAAAGAATGGCTCGACTAGAGAAAAAAGCCGTTAGTAACAGACTTACTCGGGAGACAACATTATGATGATCTGCGAGCCACGTGGATTATGCCTACTGTGGAAATCACGTTAAGCAAATGTACCCTATTCTTCACATCCTGGGTGGTGTGGAAAGACGCAATATTATCATAACCTTGCTAATCGCACTTTTTGTCATTTTCAAGCTTCGGTGCACTTGAGAGTTCTCACAGTGTGAAAGCTCATGAAGAGTTTACACGAGTGCCTGACCCCTCGCAAATAACCGTACTTCCTGCTCCTTTACTGGAGACAGGAAATGATGTCATTCAAAATGCTGGTATTTCCGATTTTCATGGGAGCTGCCATCTTGAACAATAACGTCACTTCTGGTTTACACGGGCACTGCCATCTTGTAAAATGGCCACACTTTCGGTCCTCATATTGTACTAAGATGTAGAAAAAGGATGGAAAAATGTAGCAAAAAGCACTTTCTCAGTATGACATCACTTCCAGTATGAATGGTAGGTATGTCCCCATATAGCAATTTTCCACTACTGAAGCACAGTCGTCTGGTGATTTTGCGAAAATATATGTTACGAGTACTGCCGATGGATATGAACCGACAAAAATTTCGTCTCTGAGACAGGTTGAGACTCTTGTCTGTAGCATCATTGAGGGGAGGGGTGGGGAAGTTGATTATAAAGAGGAAATTATGGAAATTCTGGCACAGTACGAGGAGATTGATATTATGAGCGATGATGAAGAGAAGAATATACATCGACACCTAACCCAGTTCAGAATCTTGCGAGTTGAATGGTATTAACATGACATGGTTTTGTTGGATATCAATAAAACTGTATAAAAATTTTTTATCGCACATTATCACGATAGAACATGAAGTAAACAATCAGACTTAAGAACCAGTTGGGAATGTCGCGTAATGGAGTGGATCTGTAGAACAGCACAACTAGAATGGGGTGGTACGGACTCACATAGAATTTTTCCCAGAGAGTGTGGGGCAGAGCGAGGTCACACGTTCAAAAAGTGGGGTTGACGTCACTTCCGGTGATTCGGGATGCAATTGTCCAATAGTGGTGCATATGGTGGGTCCCTGGGGTGAACGTAGATTTTACGTGGAATTTGGTAGAATTTACATGGTCTGAAGGCATAATAATTAAATGATGTTTGGGGGCTGAGGTCACGTGATGTCGAGGGGGAGAGAATGTGGAGGGACACGAGAGGCCACGTAAAGGAAGTGGACGTCTGGTATGACATCTGTGGACGACATTGGAGGGCAATATATGGGGGCGACATCTAGAGAAGAAACATTGGAGAACATCGGGGTGACATTTGGGGGTGGCAACGTGAGGGGGCCAAATCTGCATGATGCCACTTCCAGTTTGTGTGAGTCCGTGTGTCCGTGCATTTGTCTCATGATATAGCCATTCCGCCCACTTACATGTGAGCATGAACACAATACGAATGCTCTTCAGCTGAGGTTGAAAATTTAAAAGAGCCCTCGGTAATTTCTCCCCCTGGCCATGCGTTATGTAACATCCAGTAGAGGTAGTTAATATCAACGTTTAAAGCAAAGTACCACTGGAGTAGTAGTGTTTTAACGTCTCGTTAACCGCTTCCACGCCATTATGTATGTCTAGGCAAGATAAGTTCCACGATGGTTTGGCAATATGCGCTGTTTGCAATGCTGCCACTAGGGCCACCTCAAGTTCGGCTTACACCACGTCACTAGTTGCAGTTTAAAGTAAGAGCCATCACCAAAATGGTACGGCGGTAAGAAGGGAAATGATGCGCCGAATCCTTGTTTCGTGCCAGGATTCAAAACGTTGGTCAACAGAACAAATACCTTCAAGGAATATTCGTTCACCACTACAGGTTTAACGTCTGGATATGAGAAACTAACGAAATGATCGGGAGTTGAAAAAATAACGATGTTGATTTGGAGCTCCACTTTGTACCAGTTAGTTCTACGTATATAAACAAACGAGCGGTCACATTGAGGACCACAGATGCATCTGACAACTTACACTGTTTATTGTAAAGTGTTACCTCGCCGCGCTTTTGTTGTCAAGAACAACAGAACACTGCCGAAATCACAACACTTCTTCTGTCAATTCAACAGTTGCTGTACGTAGTCAAACAGTTTTTTGTGTAGTTTGTATGGGTAATTTCAGCCTACCGTTTTTTTATACACGTGGAACTAAACTTACATTTATCCCCCCCCCGTCCTGCGAATTCTTTTTTTTAACTAAGAAGCATGCAATCTGCAATCTCCTTTGTGAAATTCGAGCTACGGCGACTAACCTAACATAATATTAACAAACTGTACCCCGGTATAACATATGCTGGTCTAGCAGGTCTCCCGTCCCCCCATCCCCACCCCCCTGTGGGAAAGTATTTATTTAATACTTTACAAGTATTTTGTTTGCTTGGAATTTGGGCAGCTGAATTTGGATGACTTTTTCTGAAGTACTTGTTGCTGCCTGGCAACCATGAGGAGGATGAAGGATGCGTTGTGTTGCATCAGCCTGACCTTTATATTTTTACACAGTTTTTAAAAATACTTATGCTGGAGTAAACATTTTTTCCCACTTCACTGTGTTATGAGAGGAACCATAAATTATCTTTCTTCATTGTAAAAATTATTTTATGTGTTGTACTTACCCATAACAACGTCTAGAAACGAGACCGTGTCACATCATTCCCACTGAATTCACTGTTAATGCACGGACGAGCTCGAGCCTATAGCTCGATCGTGCAGCGCGCTCTCGTGACAGGAACTGTCTCTGGCCCAAGCTCGTACTTTGGCACTGCCAAACCATATGTAATACATATAGAAGCTTCCTTGGATAAGCATGAATGCAAAACATGTAAGTCCAGTAACGAAAAGCGAGCTTCATCAGGGTTTCCTGGGTACCCAAGTGACGTAAGCAAACCGCAGCCAAGTTGATAAAGAGTTGGTCAAAGAGTCAACAGGATGAGAGATCGAATCGTGCTACTGGCCTATGCACTCATGGGAATTAAAAAACATAGCCCTCTTCTCGGCACAAGTCTGTAGTGAAAGAGACCAATTTGCACTTCAGTCAAACATATCTTGGGCATTTGTTCGAAATGAAAGTGAATTCACATCCAAATGTCTACAGAAGGTATCAAATGTGTAATTTCTGTTTTCCAGAATTCAATTCATTGCCTATTCAGAAACCATACCTGGCATTTCCTTGGAAAATGGATCCTGGACTGGTCTTCTGGGAAAGTTGCAACGAAAGGTAAAATAAAATTACAGCATCTGATTAGGCACCACGTTTAAACTTGTGATTACCAGCAAACACAGGTGACATCAAAATAAATAAAAGCTAAAATGTCCATGCACGCATGTTTAAGTTCACTCATTCTTTAACATAAAAAATGTGCCGTATGTTTTTATAACTGTACTTCCTTATACTGACGTTGTTCCTAAAAATAAAGTTTGCACAGGCTTGTGTTTATAAAGCCCAATGATCTTTAATCCCTGCCACACTGACTTCCTGTAACCTTTTTTTTTTAACTCTGCCAGTTATTGGATGAAATCATGGATTCACTTCATATGGAAATGATGACGCTAACCAGTGGGTGATGCTTTCCCGCTGTGCACGGAGTCTCCAGAACCCCGTCACATAGCTTGGGTTGCACGTTTAGACTTTTTTCGGTTATCATGTTAGCCGTAGCTGGCAACATGTTAAAGGGCTTATATGCTACGTAAATGAGAAGGTTGCTTAAAAAGCAGTAAAGCAGTTCATCCTAACGAATATTTAGCAACGTTTTATAACGAATAAAGACAGTTACATCTGTATTTATTTTATAAGGAAAATAATAATTTCATTAGTTTACCATTATATTAACCTATACTAGTTACATCACTCACATCACTCATTCTGTTGTCATTGATCTTTACACCATACTGTTTTTTTTTATTATCAGAGCATCACAAATCAATGTTCTGATTATTAGAGTGGAAGATAATTTCAGTTATTGCTTACTATTTGCTCATTATCTGCATTAGAATGTCTGCAGTTTAAACAGTAAAAAGAGTTTGATCACGTTGAAAAGATTTACTATATGCGGAAATTGATCGCTCGTGTCACTCAACCCACATACGTACATGCTTCCGAAACGTAAATGTTTGACAAACTTTCTGCAACCTACAGGACTACTTTTTTAGTGCGTCCAGCCAGTTGAAACCAACCAATTTTGAAAGGTTTAATTATGTCGAGCTGATAATAATTATGATGCTAAATATGTTGTCACTTTAGATTTTTTTGGCAACCAAGTTAGCATACCTTTTCCCTCTAGAAATTGAAATAACCAATAACCTGCCAGCTCACTAACGCTTAAGATGTGCAAAAGAGTAATCTTTTATTCTTCTCAATATATCTCAAAGGTGGTGATTCAAGAGGAGAGGTAGGGTGAGTACAGCTGACGTACATTTTACTTTACGCAGTTCTTTCTTTCGAAAATAATTATTAACAGTAAATTTTGCATTTACAGAAGACCTTGTCATCAAGGCGGCGGGCACCAGCTGACAGGTTCCCCAGGGTTTAGGATCTGGTCCCCCAAAAGTCACAGACTTTCCTGAAATGGTGGCTCTGAATATGACCGTTGTTTTTTGCTTCATCTTCAGTGCTGTGGGTGCTGGACAACATTTCAGGTGGTGATGATGGGTCCCAGCTTGTGAAGTCCATCTGCATGGGTGGTCATGTCCCTGAAGTAGTGTGAAGTGTAGACCGATGCATTTTTCCCTGATTCAGCTTGCAGAATCACGGGAACTGGGATGCTGTTGTAGAAGACCCAAGAAATAGAGGCTGTAAGAGTTGAGGAAACCATGGTGCCGACAGCCAATTTGGAGCTATCAGAATAAACAGTCCCTGTATTTGTTCGATTATCTGTAGGATATGAGGCAGGAGTAGGAATGGTGGGGGGGAGGGAATTGAGGCTTAATGGCGCGTCGACAACTTGGTCATTAGCGCCAACCTCAGTCACAGTGCAGTGGTCCGGGTTGCCACTGCACCACACATTTCAGAGATGTTATTCAAACCCCTAATCTAAATCTTGTCATACATCTGTACCTCCTGCAAAAATTGAAAAACACCGGACAGGAGGACAGACTTATCGTCCAACTGACGCACAATGTCATGCGTAAGATGGAAACGACGACGAACACCATCAAGATAGCGACAATCAACAAGTAAGTGCCGGACCGTAAGTGGCCGTCGACACCAATAACATTCAGGAGGGTCAATCCCCCGCAAAACGAAACAGTAAGTCGGGTGTGACCAATGCGCAAATGGGCCAACACAACCTCCTCACGGCGACTGCGGCAACACGCCGAGTGCCACTTCTCGACAGTGCCTTTAATAGCCCGTAATTTATTACCGTCCTGTCCAACAGGAAACAGGTAGCAGAAAAGGTTTGTCTAGGTTGTCGATAAAGCATTCACTGCCTAAGCGTGAACGTCTGAACAGCGCTGATGAAGTGGGGAAGTCTGGCATTGTGCCTCGTGATAAGTATGCCGACCATAGGGGCACATTAAGAAGCGAACAGAAACTTGAAGATGGAAGGTTGAGGGTTCATTCTCCTGTCGGCGGTTTGTGATGTCTGGAGGAAATCTTTGATTACATTCCGATTTCCTGGAATGTGAAGAGAAAGGAGAATTGTTCCCAACCGAATGCTGATTTTGAAGACCTCCGAAGTTACAGTGGAGTTTCCTGAGTTTTTTTCCACCTCCCTTCCGGAGATATGCTACCGCTGTAATGTAGTCTACTTGAACTTGTATTGTCTTCATTGACACTATGTTGTGCAAAAAGCCGAATGCTTTGAGGAAAGCTTTGCATTCTAGAACATTGATGTGGTCCAACTCGACTTTGTAGTTGCCGATGTAGCCTTCCCAGCCGTCCATTAATGCGTCCGTCAGTAGGATCAGGTGTGGATGAGGCGCATGGAGTGGAACTGACTAAGATAAGACGTGGATGGATGCATGACCACCACAGAAATGTATCGACTGGCAAAGTTTGTCGATGATGTGAGTGTATTCTTCTGAAAGGTGGCTTATTCCCCAGGTGTCTATGTGGCAATGAAGGAAAGGCCGAGTCATCCATATGCTGCGACGGACACGACCCACCATGGAGTCCAATTTTCAATTAGGCGTTTCATTATTCCAGTTTGTACATCTTTTGTTTAGAAACTGTTGGGATTGCTGGAGAATATCATCGATGCATTCGAGTGAAGGGATTACTGTTGCAGAAGAGAGGTTGAAGAAGACTCCCAGACAGTAATAATTGAGCTCGGATCTATCTTGACTTCCTGTAGGTTAAGATAAAACCAAGTTTGTGGAGAAGATCCAGGGTTGTAGGAAGGTCTTTTTGTAGGTGTTTTTGAAGTTGGTTTTTTATAAGTCAATCGTCCAGGCAGGCATCTATTTTACTTGAATCTGATGAAGATGTGCCAGGACAGGACTGGGAACGGAGGTGAAGACTCTTGGAGATGCATTCAGACCAAACGGCAGAGTCTGCAATACGTATAGTTGATTAAATGGAAGAGTTGGCACAGGAGTGGTGAAGGGGTACATGGAGGGGTACACCCTGCAAATCTACGGAGACGTTGTAGTTTTCTTTGTTGCAGGATGTCTGATAAGGTCTAGTGTTTCTTTCTTGAAGTGTGAGTTCTTCATTTTCCAATTAAGGGGTTTTTAGTAAAAAAAAATTAGCCTTTCTCCACCATGTTTCTTTTGCTATAGAAAGAAAGGACTGGGTGCAAATGGTCGATGCGCTTTGCTAGTCCTTTTTTTTTTGTATTTCTTGGATTTCTTTCGAAAGGTTCTTGGAAGGTAGAGTTGTGACTTCCCAAGGAGGTGGAGAAACCAATGTGAGTTTGTTTGTGAACGTGGGCCTGAAGACTTGGGTGATTGGGTGAATGAATCCATCGGTTTTGAGTGATTTTCTTCCAAAAGGTGAGAATATGCTTGAGGCGACCTCCTACAGGTGATATTTGTCAGAATCCCAGTCACTGCATTAGTCTGGAGTTTACACTGTAGCCGGGCGAGGTACAGCGTTTGCTCTGTTCAGGGGTGAAACTGCGGTTCCTGCCACCTCCTTTTCCTCGAAAGGAAGATTTGCCTCGAAAGGACTGCTGATTGTTGTTACGATTGGAGTTGAAGCCATTTTGCAGGGGTTGATTTTTGTAGGATTTTTTAGATTCTTGTTATAGGATTTTTGGGAGTCTTGTTTGTAGGATTTCTTGAAAGGTTGTTTGTCAGAACGTTTTGGTTTTTGCTTGGGTCTCCTATCTTTAGGTTTCCGCTCCTGTGAACAGGGTTTCAGCTTCATGTATTGGCTGATTACAAAGTTAGTGCTTATTTCATTCATTGAGGGTGGATGTTGTATGCAAACATTGTCATGTAACAGAAGTGTGGAATTGAAGAGTGCTCTTGTCAATCAGCTCATGGAGTGGAAGGAGACAAAAGAGGGTTTCTTGAAAACTTTGTTGATGAGAAGAACCAAAAGTTTGGCTTCACGTTGGTTTATTTCAGCAACGAGTTTTCACAAACTGTATTTGAAGTGTTTAGAACATCAGCTTGGTCGATATGTGTTAGCGAGAAGAAACTTACCAATCCGTAGGGAAGAAGAAGGGATTTAGCATTGTCAGCATGTTGATTTACCAAGTCGTGAACGTAAGTATGCGTCATTGTGATAGAAGCAGATGAATTGAGTTGGCGAGGATCATGAGGGCTGAGAGTGAGAGCAGCAGGATTGATCTAGGTTTTGGCCCAGTAGAACAACTCATTAATTTCGGCCTTTGAGAGCAGTCCATCATGGGGTTTCTGCAGCCAAACGTAACTTTTGGGAAAAAAACAGAGAGGTACTAAGGTCCACAGGACCGGGAAGCGTATTTACAAATGTTACTCCTATTCGGCACCATTGGCAAATCGCATCACCTCATTGGCGCTCTCAGCCACGTCACTGAAAGCAGACTACAACGAATGCATCAGCCACCGCTGAAGTTTTTACCCTACCCTAGAGCGAATATAGAAGCAATTAGTGGATTGAAATTAAACCTAGCAGGGTAGTTATTAAAAGCTATAGACAATTCTGTCAACATACTGTAACTGGTTTCTTCAATGAACGTTGAAAATTAAGTCAACAGAGCAGCGGCGCCACTTCAGACTCGTAACTGTGAACTGCACGCTCTTCTCACAGGTTATGTACGGACAGCCATTTGTTGCTGTTTGTGGAATGTGGCACAAGGCAACACTCGAGCACAGGAAAGAATTGAAACAAATGTATTTAATACGTCTAAAAATATAATTTAGCTATTAATTTTTTTTAATAAGTTGACAGATTTTAAAATTTCTTTAAAAATTCTTCATTTGCTATAGGAAAAAAGGTACAAATTTCTAATAATGACTCACGTATTTTACTTACTAGAATCATTTTGCATTAACTATTGAATGCGGGTCATTTCAGTTACGAGTAGGCCTTCCTGGAGGCCTATTTATTTTGTTATATTTTGTTTGGCCTGTAGGTTTTGGTGTTGTCCAACGAGGCTTCCCTCTACGCCGTAACGACATAAAATGTTGTTATAAAATTTGTTTACCTATGCGCTTCCTGTGCGGTGAAATTTGAGCCAGGATAATTTGCCTCATCATAATAATAACATTAAAAGCACACAAGAATAGAAAAAAGCAAATAAAATTAGTAGTATTAGACCATAAATGATGACACAAATATCGCCTCAGTGTCAGGGCTGTAGCTAACAATGTGGGGGTTGAGTAGGGGGGAGGGGATGTAGGGGGAAAGTGCCCCAGAGAAGAGCCCAAGATATTTTTCGTGCTCTCTTTTCAGAATTTTTTTAAAATTTGGGGTTATCACCCAACAACTATGCAAATTCCAAGCACACGCAGTTTCCTAATAATATTGATGAAGACTTAAATATAAGTCATTCTGACTTTGTCACTTCTTTTCATTTTTAACAGGTGGATGAGAGTGGTTGTGCTTCTTCTATATTGACAGTTTGAATGGGGGAGGGGGTTAAAATGATGAGTTGCCACGCCAGAAAACCTTTTAGTTATGGCTCTGCTCAGTGTCCCATTCAGTCTGTGTGTGTGTCTCTCTCAATTCCCCTATCCCCCCATCTTGTGCCATCAAATTACATATTTTCTCCGTTGGTAGTAGGATAATTTAATAATTTAATTCCTCCTTTAGTAGTAGGATATAAAGCAACAAGAATGGGAAAAATTGCTAATTTCGTAATTGTTAACAAAATGATTTTTTTATTAACAATTAAACTATTAAATATCAATTATTCAGGTATAAGTAGGCCTACTTATGGCTTTTTTTGGCCTGTAGGTTTCGACGGTGGCCTATAAGAGGAGCGTTCTATGCCATATACATTGCTTTTAATAACAACGTTTTGCAAGAAAATCATTATAACACATTTTATAACGTAAAATTGTTGTAAAAGTTGTTTTCCTGTGAAACACCGATTTCAGTCAGACGAAATTTGAGCCAAGATAATATTGACCTAATCACAATAACATTAAAACGACAAAAGACACAAAAAACACCGGAGAAATGTATACCAGTAATTTGGAATCGTGCTTTTAGCTCCAAAAGTATTTTTATGTTTCGAGAGATTTTTTTTTATGGAACAGTTGTTAATAAACCGTCTGCGTTTCCCGCTAACGATGATGCCTTCATGCAATTTAACCTGCGCACAGCCTCGCGTTCAGACAAGCAAGCGCACATCATTGAGGCACTCAAACCCACAATATTCTACTTACCCGTGCTAATAAAAAAAATGGTACGCTCAATTCGATGCGAAAAGTAACATTAAGTTACATTCTTTCTTTTTGTTAGTTTTATTGACGTTCAGTAGCGTTTATCACATTTGATATATGGAGTTCAGTGATAGAACTGGTTGTGATTTTCAGTGAGAGTTACATAGTCATTTAAAGCACGGATGTCCACTACACAATACGCAGGTGAGAATTTGCGTCACCGAAATATGAAAAGTAGAAAAGCTGTTTTAAAAAGCAAGAGTTTATTGAGACACGCTAGAAAACGATATAGAAATCAATATTGATTAAAAACTTTTCAAATATAAGCGGGAGGGATGTCCCTAGATAAGCAATTAGTTAATTTTTTTAGTACGTTTAAGTGTGCAATTTTGGTTTTGTGTGGTTTTAAGCACTTTGAACTGGACGATCATGAATTGTTAAGTGACCACTTTGAAGACCATTGAGTGTTCAACAGACGTAGCTGACAATGATTAACTGATATGTCACTACTTTCTCGTTCCTACTGGCTAAAAAAAAAAAGAAGCAACACATTACAACACCTTTCACAATCCAATTTCAAAATATTTTTATTGCAGAAAATGTTATTTGTTTATTTAATTTGTAAAGCTTTAATTTTAATTACACCCTTCCGTGCTTTACATTTACAGGCAAATTTAAGCATCAGTGGGTAAAAAATACATTAAAGGAACGGGAAAAATATTTGGTAACTCGGGACATTGCTGGCGCTCTATGGGAACTTTCATCTTGTTCCTATTTTCTTCATTAATCGGTCAAAGGTTTACAAAACGAATTTTAAAGATACTAACAATGCTGGCTACCCAGCAATTCACTCGTACTTTGAGGAAACATGAAGAGGGAAAAAAGTATTATAATTACACGAATTAGTTTATATAGTGGTTTGACGTCAACTTCCAAAGTTATAGCTAAACTGTCTGTTGCCCATTTGGCGTGCGGTCCTGTAATAATGCGAATAAATAGAAGACAAACAGCAAGAGAGCTGCAGACAAACCATCTTCAAACAGAACATCTTGTACCTAAAGAACGAGCATAGCGAGCAAAATTTAGTGCGTTTGCAAGAAGTACAGATGACAAAAATGAATTCGTTTGATATTTTTAAGGTAAGGTTTAACTGAACCAAAGCCAAGACATCAAAGAAACAAGAATA
Organism: Lithobius niger; assembly: GCA_023313725.1. Classification (NCBI taxonomy): domain Eukaryota; kingdom Metazoa; phylum Arthropoda; class Chilopoda; order Lithobiomorpha; family Lithobiidae; genus Lithobius; species Lithobius niger. The sequence continues at coordinate 32,073 of JAHWFP010079189.1, forward strand.
ATCTTTCATGTAAGGTTTCAGATGCCACAATATTGCTAAAGTGTTAAGTCCACGTGAAACATTATGAAGATAACTGAAAAATTAATCAAAATAAAAGACCAAGAAAATCATATTTAAATTTTTTTAAACCTAAAAATAGGAGATTATAATTGTGAGGTCTGTAAGGCTACGTGCATATATCATTCTTATATTCCCAGGAACAGGTTTTAAATTCATATTTACAATGTTTGTCTTTTTATGGTTGCAATGTAGTAAAGTTTCACATGGACTTAACACTGCAGGAACACTGTGGTATCTAAAATCTTACAGGAAAGCTTATTCTTGTTTCTTTGCTGTTTTGATTTTGGTTCAGTTAAATCTTACCTTAAACATCAAACGAGTTCATTTTTATTTTCTAATTTATTAAAGCCAGATTGTCACCGAATGAGTCTACAGAATCTATGACCGTCTAGCGCTGTCTAGCGCTATCTAGCACTTGTTTGCATCAAGCGAAGGCATGCATAACACAATTTCTTTTAAATAAACAAGCACATGCCTCCTTAATTATTGCGTGAAAATTTGGTACGTCCTCTTGCACCTGAGAGCAAGCTGTAACGTTTTAGTATATCACAGCCAAGAGATGGCAACACGCAGATATAAAGATTTTCTGTCGGGGACAACCTGCCTGCAAGCTATCTGCTAGTTTACCTAACCTACTACGAACTTTAGACCCCTACACCCCTACAACTTTAGACTCGGTAAAACTAGAAACCTAATATACACAGTGCTGTACGCAACTCGATAACACTTACAGGAAAGCTGTAAGTGTTACCACTCGGAAACCAATTCCCAAATCACCGAGTCTATAAACGGCCAAACAGCCTAAACGACTAACAAGATCTCTGTGTATGGTATGCAACACTGCAATGCATCTGTGCTAGTAGTATGCCTAAAACTGAATTCAAAAACAGGACAAAAATACTAGTAATTGGGCTGGGAAGAGATATGACGCAGCAACCAGTTGCGTAAATAATGGGGGGGGGGGCCAAGAACTAGCCGAGGTGTGTTAATGTCATTAGAAAGATTTATTCATTATTTTTCTTCAAAACAGTTTTTTTTTCCATTGACCCATGCATTAAGCAATACAAGAAAAATATTGTTCAGTAACGGTAAGTTGGTTGGTGAGTTATACTAAAGTTCAAGAACAATAAAAACAGAGGTCAAGGATCCTGGGTCACTCATTCAATATTATTCCACACTCAAAATTTTTTAACGAGCCGATCAGTCGCCAGTCGCATTGGTAAACCCTTTTTTTGGATAGGGGGTTTTGAGGCTTGCTACATACCACAGCAGTGATAATGATAAGGGTGGTCCATGATGGGCCATAAGAAACCCCCCTGTCCCCCCCAAAAATTTCTCCACTACGTATTATTAAGCTTCCTCACCATTCTTGTGATGTTACCAGAATAACCGTAAACATATTATCGTGAGATTGTGAGAAATGTGTTACTAATATACGGGAAGAAGGGGGGGGGACTGATGACAACTTATGGGCCCCTGCTCTCCCCATGAACTCAGTTTTGTTTTTCCAATAAAAATTAAGGAGGGCCTACGAGGTGTTACATTCGTTATACTGTAACACGATACAGAACATCGTGTTTTTGACTATATGACTTAAACACTGAATCAGAAATAAATTGTATAGCCTAGTCTGATACACATTAATGGCAGCTGGAGATAAATTGTGAATAGGTTAAATAAACATACAATAGTAGTAAAAAGTATAACGGTAACTTTCGTTATTTCTAATGTTTTCACTGTTGGCTTATTTCAATTAGGTTAGAGATACACCATTTTGTCTGACTTGGTTAATCATACTATGGTGTAGCAGGCGTGTTATGAGAAAGGGATATAAATTGCAGTAACCCGTCTACAACCAAATAAAGGACTTCTTTCCAAGCGATAATACACATCCAACCTATAAACATTGACAATGAAGAAATCTAACTGGCTTTTTGTATAGTTGCTCTCCAATACGTTAAAATAGGAGCACCCACGATAGTTCCAATCATATCGCCAAGCGAAGCCCATGTGACGCGGAGAGCTGCTCTGAGTCACGTGACTGAGAGCGCCAATGAGGCCACACGATTTTTCCAATGGTGCCTAAGAGGAGTAACATTTGTAAATACGCAGCCAGGAAAGTTCCTTGGTAGATTGGTAGCAATAGATTGCTGAGGTGTCAACTGTTGAGGGGTTCCAAATTTTGTAAACAGAAGGCCTTGAGCATCAGGATTCGTGGCAGCTTCACTACCAAGTGTACTGGTTGACTTGAGCTTCGTATAATTCGACTTTCACTTCTTTAGTTAAAGTATTAAACCACCTGATTAGCAATGGACTATACAAACTGTCGTGTAAGAGGGGTGAAATAATAAAGGACAGGGTCCAAATTCCAGTTTACAGAAATCATCTGGTTGAGTGATACTTCAGCTTCTTGCAACAGGAAGTCACGAAACTCGTTGAAAGTCTGCTCCTTAGCAGTCAAAAGTTGATCTGCTGGGAAGATGGGCCTGACTGGCACCACTGGGGGGGGGGACAGTCAAGGCCTACGGAGAGGCGAGTGGAAAGATGAGGTGATATGCCAATGCCGAGAGAGACATCATAATCATCGGCAGGCGGTTTACCAGTTCCTTCGCTGTGGTCGATGGAGGACATGGCTGCCAATCACCTAGAAAACTCACGATGTGAAGGACGTAAGCTCTTAGATGAGGCATTGCAGGATGGAGAGGGCGCATAGTTGGGTGATACAGCATGGGAGCCAGAGGCAGTTGTTTCAGAAGCTCTTTCTCGGCGGCTTCATACGAGGGCCACGTGGTTTAGCCATGATGTTTTCTAATTTTGCTTCACTTTCAGCCTTCGGCTTTTGTCTTTTGGATTTCAACCTCCAGTTCGTAGAAAAGAGAGAAAGCCCGTGTCTTGACAAGACGAGAGTTACAAACTAACAGATGACTTTTTCGCTACTTAAGCATTTATGTAATAATAATAATTTCTCCGCATAGAGGTGGAAGGAGTACAGAAGGTTGTTGAACCGCTGATAAGGAGCCAAACTAAGAGAAAAGGAAAAGAGACCATTATAAACAACAACAAAAAGACTACGATGGTAAATACTAACGCTTCACGAATTTGTTGAGATTCTCCTGTTTAAGCATATGGCAAAATCCATGCACCGTTGGCTGGTCCACAGTTATTACCTTAAGGGCATTCCAAACACTTACGACTCTTACGGAAAAACGTTTAGGTGGCAGGTAGTCCACACAGGCTGGCAAGCAAGCTTCCAGTTATGACCCCTTGTAACAATAGCTGCCAATACGGGTTCGAAAAATGGAAGATTCACATCAATCAACCCACAGAGTATTTTGTATGTGAGAATCAAGTCAAAGCGAATGCGACGCAATCCAAGTTGGTCCAGCTCCCCTGTGTGGTTAGGCGTTCATAATAACTAAGATCGCGCATGTCATGTAGACTTTTCATAAACTGGTGCTGAACGGATTATATCAGGTCAATATCACCCAAAAAGGAGGGGACCAAACTGGGGTAGCGTACTCAAGGGTAGGCCTCGCAAATACCTTGAAGACCCAAATTTTTATTTGAATGTTACCAGATGTAAACCACTTGTTTACAATAGCAGCTCGCTTGAAGGCCAAGGCACTATTTTTTTGACAGTGAAGAGAAGACTTTAGATTTTTCGTAATCCACCCTCCAAGGTGCTTAACCTCATCAATAGAGTCAAGGGCGTGGTATCCAAGAAGGTAGTCTGAGCAAAGTTACGTGTGCCAATGTGAAAAATAAACATTTTTAAGAACAAAGCGGTAACTGCCACCGCATGACCAAGTTTCCACATTTCGAATTTCAGATTCCAGAGCCGGGGACCTTAATATCATCCTCAAATTTAAATCCGTAAGTCACCATATTTGAAAATTGCAAGTCGTTTAGTTATATTACAAACAGTAGGGAGCCCAGAACGGACCCCTTTGGTATGCCACAGGCATCATGACACTGGTTAACAGCATATCAGTAGTAGGGGGAAAACGAAGAGCAACCCATTTTGAGCAACCCATCAGGAAAACCCTGCCCAGATGGGGCCCTTTACGTACTCGTATTTGAATACTTTTTGCAGGTTTTTTTTTACAACGGTGTTGCTGGTTTGTTCACCCTTGTGAGTATTTTTACATGGAGTGGGATACGATCGTGTAACTTTCTATCGCACGGGTTAGCCCGGGACTAGTTTAGTGAGTGGTGGGTATAAATAGCACGGATAATTCCGTAGATCTGTATATCAGCCATGGCTCCCAAGTACGATGTGGTTTCGAGGTTCCAGTGCAAATATTGAAGGTTGAGTGTTTATCGTGAGAAGAGGTGGAAAATCATTTCCAGAAGCCTTGCATGGTAAACTTTACGTGTCTCGATTGTGGAGGACTCGTTTCTTCCTACGATGAATTTTTGTCGCACTACGACCGATGCGATGGAAAAATAATTACGCCGGAACGAATTTAATTTGGGGGTATACATTACTGCAAAGCTTGTTGGAAGTATTTCCCCAATTTGTAACAAGCTGTAGTTTTACCAGGATTTCGCATTCGTCTAATTTTGACGAAGACGAAAAACGTGATCTTCCAATGTCTGACAATGGGATTTTCTTGTGTCAATACTACGAAAAGACGTTCAAGAACAGTACATATAAATGGAGGAACGAAAGGCGTCACGAAGGAAAATGTAACATAACCTGTAAATCGTGAGGTGTGACTTACTCTAATCAGCTTGCATATAAACGGCACAAGTGTAGTGGGACTGTTAAACAACGTGCGAGGGAAATTGGACAGTCTTCAAAAAAGAGACGTAAATTGGCTTTTCCTAAACTGAAACCTCTGTTGAAAAAAAAAATAATTTCTCAAATACCCGCAAATTTCAACTTCATTGTCAACAACGTCAGATCTCTAGTTGTACCTATAATAGAGGATACCAGAATCAATTGGGCTTTGTCGTACATGATTCATGATTTGAAAGACAAGACAGAGGTGACCGACGATACCGAACTTGAGGTGAGGCCGTTCACTTTGGAATTAGGCGTGTTTGATCTCGTGCGCGATGTTTTTAACAGTTGCTTCTTGACTTTCAAGCGCGAATTTATGTTGGATGAAATGCACCACAAGCCCTTGATTTTGTTGGAACGATACGAGGATAAATGTTGGTTCTTTTAGAATAATGTTAACGACTTATGGTAAACATAAAAGCTCAAATTGGATTATGCATTCTCTTCGAAAAAGCTACGGAGAATACGGAAACTATTAAAGCTTATTTTAATTCCAACCTGGTCAGAGTGGGGAGCAGGGAGGTTCTGTCTGAAAGTTGAACAAGATTCTGCATAGTATTGGTCAGTTTGCTGTAAAAGTAAGTGGATGGGTTGTCAAGCAATGCGTGTGCACTGAACTATGCGTTGCAATCTATAGACCTTTTGCGGGAAAAGGTTACATAGCATTCCCCATCAAGCTCAAACTAGCTCCCGATATACTGGTCAATTTGCGTAGTGAGGATGATAGATGTTTTCTGTGTTCCGTGTTGGCTAGTATACACCCTGTTCCATCTTCGCAACATGATTGGGATACGAAACATTACCTTCCTCGTGTGCACGAGTTAGTTGTCAGTGTGTTGGATAAATAGCCCATTCCTTTATCCAAGATCGCAGCGTACGAAAAAGCAAACAACATTTCGGTATCTGTTTTTGGTTTCGAAGATAACAAACCTTGCGTTTATCGCGTGAGTTCCTTAGTTGAAGTAAGTATCACGTTGACGTGCTTCTTCTTGATGGACACTACATGACGATAAAAGATTTCAACAAATTCATCGCAAGTTTCAACCCCAACAGAAACTTTAAATATTCTTGCAGGCATTGTCTATACGGTTTTCAATATAGTTTCATGTATGAAAACGACCACGTTCCTTCTTGTGAGGGAGTTCCGTTTCAAAAGACCTCATTGCATAACAATGATGTTATCCAGTTTAAGAATTTCAAGAACAAGCTCAAAAGGTTGTACATAGCCTACGTGGACTTTGAAGCAGCACTCCAACCAGTCTCCAGTTGTGATGGAAACGTTACAGACAGCAGAGTTAACCACATACACCAAGCTTGAAGTTTTGCCTAAGTAATTGTGGACTATTTTACAAAAGTTGCACAGAGGAGTAGACAGCGTGAAGGTTTTCTTCGAATCTATTTTAAAGGAGCAGAAAAAGATCGTGACTTACGTGGATTCCCACAAGACGTTGATGTCAACGAACGAGCAGTGGTTGCTATACAAAACAGCTGCGGTGTGCCATCTTTGCAAATACGGTGCATTTACCCCTCCCCAAGAAAGGTTTAACGGGTTTATGAAAGTACGAGACCACGACCACATCACTGGTGAATTTAGAGGTGCCGCGTACAGCAAGTGTAACTTTGCTTACACTTTGAACAAAAACATAGCGGTTGTTAAGCATAATTTCGAAAAATGTTTAAAGCTTTGAATGGTCTGCATAATGCCAGAATCATCTCTAAGAACAAGGAAAGAATCAGCAGAATGAAATTAGGCGGTTTTGCTTTCTTCAATAGGTTAGCGTATATGACGGCATCATTCGAAATTTTAGCTTCGAACATAAAGCGCTTCAGTCCAGGTGATTCGATGGAACTCGTACGAGGTTTTAGGCGAAAAAGTGTATTTCTGTATGAATACCTTACAAACGTGGAACTTTTTGAGGAGGAGGAGTATTTACCTCCCCTGTCAGCATTTACGTTGTTGTTGAAAGGAGCGATCTGCTCGTAATCTTACGAACACACGACGAAAATTTGGGATTTAGGGAAACGCAAAATGTTTGGAGATTACCACGACCTGTATTTGCGGACAGACGTTGGGCTTTTAGCCAATGTCTTTGAAAACTTTAGAACGACAAATTTGGCTAGTTAGGGTTTGGACTCCTCCCATTATATTTATACACCCTATCTATCTTGCGACGCGGTGCTCAAGAGAACAGGCGTGTCATTGTATCTGTTCACTAATATTGATATTCATCTTATGGTGTAAAAGGGTATAAGAGGCCGTGTCTCCTTTATATTTCGAAGATACGCTAGAGCGAACAAACCCGTATATGCAATCTACCTTCGACCCTGATAAGAGGAATTCTTATATCATATTTTTGAACTTTAACAACTTGTACGGTTGTGTAATGTACGAGTATCTACAGACTGGAGAGTACGAATGGGTGCTGGAATACAAGCTTGAGGATATAAATCGCGATAATTACGGAGATGAGAGTGATACGGGGCTAATATTAGAAGTCTTGGAATACCCGGAGATGCTCCATGCATCGCACAATAATTTCCCGTTAGCCCCGGAGCTCATGAAAATCACAAAGTCTATACTTACTTCTTTCAACCGTCGGGCAATCAAGGACTTTCAGTTAACGTGCAGCAAAGGCCTAAAGCTACCCACTAACCTTTTCTAAAAAAAAAAGTACGTGGTGCACTATAGGAATTTGAAATACTACCTTTCTCTCGGCATGGTTCTCAAGAAAATACACAGAGCAATCAGCAAGCACCTTGCCTGAAACTTTACATCGAGTTTAATAACGAGAAACAGCAAGCAGCTACTAACGATTTTCACAAAAACCTTTACGAACTGGTGAATAATTAGATTTTTGGGATCGAAAACAAACATAGGAGAAACAATGTCTTGATAGCAACGATGAAAGAGAAAGCTATTAAGTACGCATCTCACCCACACACTACGAGTTTCACTTCTCTAAGCGAGGATTTGATAATTTTTTACGAAGATCCCCAAAAACAATATTTTGGAAAAGCCCACCATGGTTGGTTTTAGCGTCTTGGAATTGTTAAAGTTATTAGTCTGCCGGTTTCACTACGACCACATGATGATAAATTATGGACCGGGGAGATGTAAACTCATTGTCACGGATATGGATAGTTTGTGTTATTTGCTAGAAACGGATGATGTTTACAAAGATATGGAAGAGTTCGACACATCGGACTACCCCAAAGATCATTTCTACACTCCGACATCAACAAAAAAGTATTGGGGAAGGTGAAAGACGAGAGAGCGGGTAGCAGAATTTCAGAGTTTGTAGGTTTAAAGTCTAAGCTCTACAGTATTTTACAATCGGATGGAAAGAACAAAATGGCTTGCAAAGGCATTAAGAAAACAGCACAAGTCGTGCACAAAACGTACAAGAATGTGCTGTTTAATAATAGCATCGTAAGAACTCTAGGATTTTGCATTCGTTCTGAGGTGCACGAACTAAAAACTATTACTATCAACAAGTTGGCTTTTAATCTTTACGACGACAAGAGATGGGTTTGCAACGATGCAGTCAGTACTCTTGCCTATGAGCACGTGATTACAGCTAAAACTATCTATATTATCCATCCAGCTGTTGTATTTGGTCCTTCCATTTAACGAAATAAAGCATTTTCTCCACTTTCCAGTTCTTTTTACGTAATACTTGCTCCACTTGAAATAAATCTGGACCACCAGAAATAAATCTGGAACTAGGGTTTTTTGATTTTCTGTCCGTAGAATCCTCCGAGCACCATTCCACCCGACTCATCCTTTAAAAGATCCGTAAACCGTTGAGTATTTATGCACTTTACGGTTAGTGAAAAGTTAGTTGGTAAAATTTAGCAAATATTCTTTATCGAAAATTTTTTTTTACTTTAGAAATCCTAACTTTATTTCCTACAGCAAATTTTGGTTTCTTTAGCAGTTGTTTACGACTAGTTTGTCTTAACAACTGTTTGTGACGTCTGGTTGCTTTCCTAGGTTTCAGTTTTGTGGTGCGGGGATTGAGGCTTAATAGCGCGTCGACAGCTTGGTTATTAGCGCCAACCTCAGTCACAGTGCAGTGGTCCGGGTTGCCACTGCACCACACATTACAGAGATATCACTCAAACCCCCAATCTAAATCTCGTCATACATCTGTACCTCCTGCAAAAATTGAAAAACACCGGACAGGAGGACGAACTTATCGCCCAATTGAGGCGCAATGTCATGCGGAAGACGGAAACGACGACGAACACACCTCAAGATGGTGACAATCAACAAGGAAGTGCCGGACCGTAAGTGGCCGTCGACACCAATAACATTCAGAAAGGTCAACCCCCTGCAAAAGGAGACAGTGAGTAAGTCGAGTGTGACCAATGCGCAAACGGGCCAACACAACCTCCTCACGGCGACTGCGGTGACACGCCGAGTGCCATTCCTCGACGGTGCCCTTAATAGCTAGTAACTTATTACCGTCCTGTCTGTCCCACAAGGTCTGCCAAAAAGCCTGTAACCTCAGACGAAGAGCTGGAAAGGCGTCTGAGGGAACAAGGCTGAGATCCCTTTCGAGAGAGCTAGAAAGGGCCCGTTTCGCTGCAGAATCAGCTTGCTCATTTCCACCAATCCCAACATGGCCCGGGATCCAGCAGAAAAGCACGGTTTTCCCATGGCCAGGCAAGCGGGAAAGCAAAGCTTGGACACGTTGTGTCAAGGGGTTCCGAGGATTGTAATTCGCCGTGGACTCCAGGGCACTCATGGAATCGCTAAAGACAATGAAATGGGTGCCCTGAAGGTCAAGGATCCATTCCACTGCCAAACCAAGAGCCAAAAGCTCTGCAGAAAACACAGTATAGCCTGATGAAAGGCGATGGGCAACCGTTACTCCCTTACACACTCAAGCACACGCCATGCCAACGTCTGACTTCGACCTATCAGTAAACAGCCGCTGATAACCGGCGTACTGGGAACACAGCTGCCGGACCTCCTGCAAGTACCTTGCTGGTAGAGTAGAACCCTTCGGGAGGGACGCCAGAGCGAAAATGAAAATGCCACTTGAGACAAGCAAAGGGGCCACTGGCATCTCCCCAAGCCTCAAGACACAGGGCATTTCAGGGCATTTTTGTGGTGGAATTAACCGAGTTGTTGTTAAGTGAAACCACCTAGTCGTTAATGTGTATCCATTTGTAATTCCCCTGCCTGGTGAATCTTTCCCACATTCTAGTTTTTAGCGTTCTATTGAAATGTTCAATCATGTTCACTTTCTTTTCAGAGTATGTAGACTACATGTTGATGTTATGGTGCCCAAGTATTGCTTTGAAGTCTTTATTGTAGAACTAACTAGCTAAATCGACTTGTAAATTTTTAGCGGGGTTGCTCCTGCGAGTATCTTCTTGAAAGCTTCGGTAACATCTATACCGGATTTAGATTTAAGAGGAATGGCCCAAGGAGAACTTGGACATGATGTTAATGCAGGTCAGCAGGTAGTTAAACCCTTTATTTAAGTAGCATATGGTATCATTTCAACCAGGTCAGCCTGCCATAGATTGTTAAGGCCCATTACAACTTTTCGTCTCGGAAAATTCTTCCGCGTTGGTTTGTGAAGTTTGTTCATGAGTTGATCTATTTTTTTATTTCCCATTCCGAACCTGAGTTTTGATTTCATGATTTTCTTAACGATGGATGCGGCTAGTTTTTCTCTCCATGCCAGAGATAGATCCTCTCTTACTCTTTGAGCATTTGAAATGAGAACTTCATCGCCGGGGTGTCGATCTTTTAAATCCGAGCTTTAGGCGTAACCCGTATCGTGTTCTTTGCAAGCGTTGTTTAATTTATTTATTCCAGGATCTCCTCGTGCAAGTCCCTTATTCAGCTGAGTTCTAGGAATGCATTTCAACGGGCAAGTTATCTATGATTTTGTTCACGAGTCTCTTCCCCAAGTTGATGATGTATGCTTTTTTTTGTACCACATACATTGCAAAACACTATCTCCATCTGTCTGTTGTTTCGTGAAGTTGTAGGAACTAGGAATTTCGACTGGTTAGAAGTCTAACGTTTACATTTTATGGAATATTTCATCTTGATTTCTTTACGGTTGCTCTTTTTTACTATAGTACAATCTTTTTTCATTCCGAGTATCATAACCATTAAAAACTTACGGTCGGTCGGTTTGTTTATATATACGTCTTCTCCTCCGGAAGTAGGAAGGCTAGAAATGTGAGAAAGGTCTCAAAAGACTGGAAATTACTCCGGATATCGTTTAGGCATATTTTCGTAATTCTAGGTAAAAGTTTTGCCCTCGAAAAAACGAAAAAACCCCTTTGGACCATTGTTGAAACGAATTTTTCGAAGTTGATTGTTAGTTTCGGAATATCACCTCTTCCTGCAGTGCGGATGGTCCACA